>PVKS010026244.1:0-28876 GCA_004027875.1 Aplodontia rufa | reverse complement strand
AGAATAATTAAGAATAGATGTAAAAAAAACCCCTTATATACTATTTATAATTATTCTGTATAGCTTTTTATAATTTTGTTGTATGAAAAGTGGTTTTATTATCACTTCATGGGAGTTAGATATTCTGAACTACAATATGGATGAACCTGAATAACATCATGCTTAGTGAAATAAGTTGGTCACAATAAGACATAATACTTACACTATATAGTCCTCACATCCTTTTGCATATCTTTCTGAGATACTGTTAGAGTCAGATATCTGTACTAGATGGATAGCCTGTGTCTATTTGTGTATGTAGACTCTGGCATCCTAAGAGGGTAAAACTAGGTGAGTATCCTAATCAAAATCCTGCTGTGATGAAATTTATTTCTGACTGGATGTATTTGAGTTTGCACGTACCAATTTTTGTTTGCTTTTTAGAGTCAGAGTTAACCTAGCAGAGAACTAGCGTGATGTTAAAAAAAATCTCAGTTTGGGGGATCTCACACAGGTAATGTTTATTTCCTACATATTGAAAGTTACAGATTTCAAGATTAGTCAGTTTTTGGAATAGAAATCAGCAGTGAAACAGGATTGTTAGAGTCCGAGATATGAACAGAGTCAGAATATAGGGCCAGTAGTATTGCCAGGTCCTAATAAAGTTGAAAAAATTTGTATCTGGAGGAGCTAGATATGATTTCTGAAAGCCACAGGGTTAAATTACTATAAATACTTCTGTGTAAAATTAGAGGAGGAAAAAATGCAGTGTGTCTGTTTCAAGCCTTGGTTGGCATCCACATATCTCTAAAATGAGATGGCAAATATGTGTCATAGGATGTTTCCAACTCACAGTAAGATATCAGTTAATATCCGGAAAGTTGGCCATTAAAAAAAAATAGACAGCGTATGACCCAGCAGCTCCATATCTGGGTACATAACAAACAGAAAGAAAGCAGGGTCTCAAAGAGATATTTGTAAACCATGCTCATAGCAGCGTTATTTTCAATAGCCAAAAGGTGTAAGCAAACCAAATGCCCATCAATGAACAAACATGAACAAAGCCTGCCTTCTAGATGTAATGGCACACTATTCATCCCTAAAAGGGAGGAAGTTTTGGATTTTCTTCTCAATATGGATGAACCTGAACAACATCAAGCTAAGTAAAATGAGGTGCTCATAATAGGACATAATAATTATGCTACCATGATAAACATTTTATGAATATATGTATATGAAATGATTAGAGTGTTCAAATTAAGAGACATGAAGTAAAGTGAAGGTTCTCAGGGACTGAGGAGGGGGAGGAATGGAGATTTCATGTCTAATGGGTATATAACTTCAGTTTTGGAAGATGAAAAGTTCTGGAGATGGACGGTGGTAATGGTTGCACAGCTCGAGAATATTCTTGATACCACAGAGTTGTCCACAAAAATGATAAAAATGGTATGTTTCATGCTCTGTTATTACCACAATAAAACAAGATGTAAAACATTAGCAATATCCCTTCCAAACAAACAAAGAAACAAAAAACATTAAGTAGCCCTAAGTGTGTGGACATGAGCTACAATATATATTTTCATATTTAAAATCATAGGATAGCATTATGATCTTATGTACTGAAGGATGCATCTATACTATATGTGAGTGTAAGCTTATATAAGCAGAAGTACATATAGGGAACATAAAAGTAGATAAGTTTTAAAAATCTTGCTATAAATACCCACAAATCAGACAGCAATATAAGAAAAAGAGAAAAAAATAGTAGTAAAGACAGAGAGTATGGAAATCTAGTCACAACATAGAAGTCCCTTCCCTCCCATATCATCGTCCTACAACTACTTTGTAGCCAGGTACTGTTCAGTGTCAGCAGGGAACAAGCCTCCATGTTTGCAGCAACTCCAAGAGCTAATTTATCTAATTATGGAGAGATGTTTGGTTATAATAAAAGTAGCAAAGAAAGCTTGTTCAGAGTACACATTTTATGGGAAGTGTTGTAACATACAAGAACCCAAGGGAAGTCAGTAAGAAACAGCTATTGCAATATCAACACTGCCTATCCAGCGCATTTCAGACGTGTTAATTTCTTAGCTCAGAGAAAGCTACGTTATTTTGTTTTTAAGAGGTCAGTATCTGTCATTGCCTGTTCATTTAATTATCCCTGAAAATAATACGAAATATCTCTAGTTCAATATTTCCTCCTTCCTGGCAATCTGATTCATCCCAAATCACAATC
Organism: Aplodontia rufa; assembly: GCA_004027875.1. Taxonomy (NCBI): domain Eukaryota; kingdom Metazoa; phylum Chordata; class Mammalia; order Rodentia; family Aplodontiidae; genus Aplodontia; species Aplodontia rufa. Next base: position 26,661 of record PVKS010026244.1, on the reverse strand, counting down.
CAAGTGCTTTCTCATGAGAAAGGACTTTGTTCTTAGTAGTAATAAATCACCCTATTAAATGAGAGCAGTGTTTGGGATATAATAAAGGAGTTTGAACACATACAAAAAAACTGGTCTACAGTAAGAATTCTGGTACCTTGTAGAGGATATGTACTCATATACCCTGTATTCTGAAGTGCATGCTCCTAAGATTGGCAATTTCATCAGAACCACATGGAGTCCCTAGAGAGCATTCCCAGAGGAGGCGATTTGCAGAAGTAAGGGAAAGAGGAAAGAAAGCTGGGCAAACACAAATGACTGATGTTCACTATAGAACAGCTTAGTCCAGAGGCCCAGCTGCTGCCAACTGAAAGCTCTCTGATGGAATTCAGTATATGCTTAAGAGTGTGAAAAGATACAAGCCAGGTACCAAGATGAATCTAGGGCTGGAATGGTGGCTCAGAGGTTACAATGCTTGTCTGGCATGCACAAGTACTCAGTTCCCAGCACTCACATACACAACTGTCGGAGCAATGAGAGCCATGTGAAAAGTTCAATAGAAAATGATCCCCTCTCTATCTCACTAGCCTTCTCTCTTTAAAAAAAAATTACTGTCAAAGAAAAGACCCAGAATTGGGTTACAAATCAAGCTGCATGAAGAAATTAAGGCAAAATGGTGAGCATTAGTTTATGTATCAATTTATTCTTTTAATGCATTTACTGAGAAATTTGTCGTTGGCACCAGGTTAAATCTGTGAACAAAATGAACAAGTTCCCTGTGGTCAGGCAGCTCACAGTACAGTGTCTTGGACCATCTTTGGAGAATAAGGGCAAATCTTTTGGTCTTATCCTTTTTTATAGACAAAATGTTGAGACAGCACAAAAGAAGGGACCAGAGATTGTCAAGCCTGATGTCTTCTGTCCGTTTTTCTTGGCACTGAAGTGACGTGGAAGAAGAAAGGGAGGAAGAGAAGACATTATACAAGTGTGTGATCCTTCCACAGTATCGCACCTGCTAGTTTGTATGGCCAAATCAGCAAATGGGGTGAGAACCAACCCCCTTACATCCATATTGGATACTGAGAAATCTGCCTAAACAGATCCTTTGCATGGGAGTGAGGTCCTGAAGGCAAAGCACAGAACACACGGAACTGGACCATAAGCAACATAGCTTTTCCCCTAAATTTAGATTCATTTTGTTTTCCCCTAAATTTAGATTCATTTTGTTTTTCTGAGTCTAATGTTTAAAAAAAAACTATCTGGTGATTGTAGGTCTCTAAAACTTTAAAAAAGTTATTTCATTTATTTCCTTAATATTATGTAACTCAGCGGCTGGAGCAATGGCTCAGAAGTTACGGCATTTGCCTGGCATGCACGAGTATGAGAGTTCAAATCCTGGCACCACATACACAACAAAGCTTTGGAGCAATGAAATCCACATGAAAATCCAAATAAAATTGATTCACCCACCCTTTCTCTCTCACTGTCCCTCTCTCTTGAAAAAATATTACATATGTAAATCAAATATCACCAACTTCCCCATTCTGCCTACTCTCAAAAGTCCTTCAATTTCTGAGTTTCTAAGATACTACTTAAAGGTGGAAAGGTCCCTCCTTATTCACAGGGGATAGTTCTAATAGTGTCAGTGGAAGCATGAAGTCACAAAAAGAACCAAATTATATACATATTATTTTTCCTACATATACATATAATGAAATTTAATTTATAAATCAGTCACAGTAAGAGATAATGACAAATAATACAATAGAACGATTATTATCATATACTTAATCAAAATTAGGTGAATGTGGTCTCTCTGTATATCAAAATATGCTACTGTATTTTATGCACCCTTTTCATCATTGATTGTAGAAAATGAAACTGTGGACAAGGTAGTGACTACTGTAGTCGTTATGGAATCCCAAAGTCTTCTCTGCTCAGAAGCTCATCTTGCCCCTTCATAACTGACTGTTCCAAGACCACCAGTGACCCTAGAGGGACTGCCTTCTTTTGTACAACACTGCCCTCCACTGATCACTCTGCTGCTTCTCCACCATGGCTCCAAGGAATACTGATCCTCCTGTTTTCCCACAGCAGGAATGAAAACATATTTTGTCTTATGAAAAGATTTAGTTATGGCTTATACATAATAGAAACAGAGCTAAAAGACTTATGCACAACTGCTATTCAAAGCTGCAACTCTTAGAGCCCATGAGTTTAAACCTGATCTCAGAATCTGGCATGAGGCTGGCTTGTGTTCTAATCTTCAGAAAATTCCCACATGGCAGGGATCAAGTCGCCTCCATGAATGCTCCTGTACCTCCCCTACTCAGACTTCAGACCCATATATTTTATTTTAATTCATAAATTAGCTAATTAATTACTTTTGTGATGCTAGAAATTGAACACTGGGCTTTGTGCATGCTAAGTAAGTGTTCTAACACTGAGATAAATCTTCAGCCACCAGGCCCACTGAGACCTAAAGAGAGGACACACCCCTTTCTTTTGTTATTATATATATGGGCTCTCTTACAACGCAGAGTTCATGACTTTCTGGAATGACAGTGGTGGGAGCCTTAGGAAGGATCCACACTATCCCTCACAAGGGTGGAATTTGGCTTCCCAAGCTGCAGAAGAGAGAGATGATATCTAATAACACGTTTATCACTATAAAACTTAAATCGTCACAAAACACCGAGACTGACCTCTCAGTATGCATTTCATAGTGCCAAAGCCTGTCTTGAGGGTGAATGCTAAAGGACTTTGAAGCTAAACTGCTTATTTGAATCTTAGTCTACACTAACTAGAATTGGGACCATGGAGACTGTACTTATAAGCTTTCTCATCTACAAATTGGGGATAATGATTACTATGGTGTGGATATGCTTTGGGTATGACCTCCAAAAATTCATGTGTTGGAAACTTGGTCCCTAGTGTGGCAATGTGTGAGCTGATGGTCTTTCAGAACCTAATGGGAGGTTCTCAGGGTCATGCCCTCTGAAGGATTGTGGGATCCCGATCTCTAGCTGCTTTGAGATGTGATTTCTTCTTCCCATATATGCTTCCACTGTTGCTACACTGTGATGCTGTTAAGCCCTCACCAGGGACCAAACCCAATGAAGCTATGTGATTTTAGATTTTCAACCACCAGTACTGTGATCTGTATAAACCTCTATTCTTCATAAAGTTAGCCTGCCTCAGGGTTTTTCTTATAATAACAAAATGAATTAATACTGTAAGCATGTCTACTTTATAGAGATATTTGCTGGTTATGAGAATTAATATATGAAAAGGACTTAAAACTGTAGTTAGAACTATAGTCTAGTAGATGGTGTTGTACAATAATCACTCTGTGAGTTTGAGCTACTATTATCATTATTATTAATATTAGTTTCAAATGATATATTTTCTGATTGAGTTTTGAAAAGTACAGGATTACCACATCTCCTGCTATAGTCCAGTTTTCATGTTTAATCATTCATGTAAAAAAGTTTGGATATAAGTTTACATGTGTATTCTAGGGACAAATGATAGTTTTCAGATATAAAAAGTTGAAATTCATCGTTCGAAAAATTTAAAAATATGCTTCTAACTGTGCAGACATATAACACAGCTAATACACTCAAATTGCCTTTTAAAATTACACATTTATCCCTAGTATGGCCCTAGATGGCTACACAGGATTACACATTTTGTTTGCCAGCAATAAGAGGACTTTTGTCTTATACTTTCATAATTAGGAGGCTGATAGTTCAACACTTTTTAGAATCTAAAAATCTGTCTCAAAATAAATTCCGTTGCTCCTTCTAGAATACAGAAACTTCTTTGCAACCACGTCAGTGGGAAAATCCTCATCTCCAAGGATCAGCACTCTGTCTAGACTGTTTGAGTTACTTGAGCATATAGTACCCTCTGCCACCCAAAAGAGTGACACAGTTTCCCCATCCCACTACCCTCTCTGTATGTTCCTTCCTGGAAACAGGAGGTTTCTAGCATCTCCATTTTTTACACATAGGAAATTAAAGCAAGTGATGGTGGAATGAACTGTTCAAGATTTCACAACCAGAAAGTAACGGCAGTATTATTTCATGTCTATGGATTCTAAATTCAGTGATCTTTGTCTATCTGAATTCCTTTGTGACGCTTGACTTTTTATCTGAATTATAACCCCAATTTTTATTATCTCAGTCCTACAGATATAAGTACAGAGGCTCTTAAACATTAAGTAACTTGTCCAAATTCACATGGCTGGCAATAACTCAAATGCAGCGCATGTATTTTCAAACATATTCTCTTTGCACACCCATGACTATTTTTGAAAGTTAGCCTAATTAGGAGAAAATAAATCAATCTTAGGATAGATTTCCTCTTCCTAATCAGTATATGGGTAAGACCCATGGTTTTGACCTCATGAGTGCAGCACTCTAATCAAACAACATGATCAATGAAGTTTTGCATTGATTATGACTGGTGTGAAGCTGATACCAATTTATATTGAGCCAAAATCAGTCACAGAGATTGCTTATTAGTAGGGTGACCTCATGATGAATCATCTTTTAAAAAGTGAAATATTGCTATTAATAACAATACTGGAAGGACAGGATTAACTGGAACTGTCCTGAGCAAACACAAATGCATGGTTAACCTTCAAGTAGACTATGAACAATGGCTATTGGCTTATGGTTAATGACATTGCTTCCTGCAAAGAAAATATATGGTCATTCAGGGTTCAAAAAATGAAACAGCTTTCATATTGTGGAAGCAAACGTACCCTAGCAGGTATCATCAATTGAGCTTTGTTTACAGAAAGGGGAGGCTGCATATTTTAATCATAAGTATTTCTATTCATCATTAATCCCTTGAAGATCAAAAAGCTACTGAAATGTGTTTTAATAATAAATATTTTTATGTAACTTCAGTCTCCTTACTGCCCCATTTATCTGGTCAGTGGAATCATAAAGCTTGCTTTATAGAGCTGTGAATAGGTTTTTCTAGCCTATCTATAGTTCTGTGCTTGCTAATTTCTCCTTGCCAGTGCCCTGCAGAGCAGACCCCTGATTTCAAATGCTATCTCCAAACAGAATGGCAGTGGGAGGCCAAAGGAATCTACCAAGGAAAGCATAGTGGGAGGATGTTTAAAAAATTATAATGGTCCATCTTGATTTTGATGCTAATCTCATATTAAGCCCTACAGTGTTTCTTGAAAATAATGGCTTGGAAATGGCTTAAAGGAATTTTCCTTTCCCTAGGACTGTCTCTTTTTCTATTATTTATTAATACTGCACATTTAGGATTTATTAAACTGTTTTAAAATATTAAGCTGAAAATATTGGTTTGTCAATTAACTGAAAACTTGAACAGCAGGCACTCTTTATTCCAGTGTTTATATCAGTGCTTCTTTTATTCAAGTTTAGCCATAGGCAAAACAGTGAAGTCAGTAAGACTTCTCTTTTACACACAGCTTACAACTTTCAGTGCCTGTATCTACCATTTTGTGTCTTTCAGGGCTGTTTACTATTACCTATTACTCGAAAGTCTTGGCCTCTGCAACATCCTGTGATAATTTTGTTAGTTGTAGCTGATGGAAGCCTAATGCACTCCTCTTTCTGAAGTCTTCACCTTTTTATTGTGGATATAAAGATTCTCCTCTCCTACAAAGTTTATAAGCAGCAGTGAAAAGAATCTGCAATAGTGAAATTTTAGACACTGTAACAGCCAATACATTGTAGAAAACCCTGCTAGAAGCTATTATACATTGGACATGATATGATTCTTTCCCATTAGGTAGATTTGTACTAACTCATGAGTACTCATCACTTTGGGCTCAGAGGAGAAATCATAGAGAAATTGAGATGGCTTTGCATTAAGGAACAGATATGTACACATACCTACTTCAAATTCATCAAAAGCAAATAAGAGGACATAAACCATAGATTAGCCATTAAACTGTGAGCCACTAAAGAACAGAAGGTATGTTTTCTATTTGCTCTCTGGCTTTGCTTCTGGTCCAACTAGTAAATGTAATTGAATCAGGTGTTTATTTTCCTTTGCTTGCTTTTTGTTTTGTTATTTTGGTGGAAGGCAAAAAGGAAGAAAGGAAAGAGAAAAAGGAGGAAAGGAAGCATCTGAGGTTTGAACCAAAACCTATTCTTCTCATGACAAAATATTCCTGTATTTTGAGTATGGTGGATTTTCCCCTCCTACTGTGTATCTCTTCTTTAACATGTCAATACATACTTATGACAGAAGCCAGGATTGCACCTGATCTCAGGAAGGAGGCGATCTACTAAAAAATAATGCGTTCTTTTAATTCTGAGATTTTAAGAAAATAACCTAAATAGCTTCTGTTTTGATTATCAGCTTGATCTTGAGATCTTGGGATTTTGAATATTGTTTGTCTTGTGAGAAAAGTGCAAAACTTACTGGCAGATGTATAATTGAGCTTTTGATATGCAAATGTTCCAATATCATTCAGAAGGAAGGAAGTTGCTTCCTAAATATTGGTTGAATGAATAAATATGTAATACAGGGTTATCAAAAGTGTGGTAACCGGCGGCTGGAGCGGTGGTTCAGTGGTTACAGCGTTTGCCTGACATGCGCAAGTACACAAGTTCAAACCCCAGCACCCACGTATATAACTAAGTGACGGACCAATGGAAGCCATGTAAAAAAAATCAATAAAAAATTGATTCTCTCTCCATCTCTCTCTCTCTCTCTCTCTCACTGTCCTTCTCTCTAAAAAAAATATGGTAACCATTCATTTCTTTCCCTGCTATTTGCAGGCATGCAGTAGGATCTTTTCCACTTTCTTAAAATTAGTGTACTTATGATTTACTTTGGTCAATGAAAAGTTAGCTGAAGTAATATGTATCACTGTATCAAAGGCATCTTTAAGATCTGCCATGTGTTCTCTGTTTACCATAGTGCAACAGAAAGTGGTGAGATATTGGTTGGTGGAATACATATCAGTGTGTGATCCTGAATCATTACTGTGCACAATGGTCAAATTGAAAAGAAGATGTGTTGTAAACAGAAAAGAAGCCTCCTTCAGGTTAAATCACTGCAAATTGGAAGATATTTGTTACTATAGTGTAACATAGTCTATTCCAACAGTCACATGTAAATTCAGCGAAAGCCAGAGCTGACCCTGCTTTCAGTGGGACCATCAACTCACCTCTAGCTGGGCCCAAGAGGAAAGGACACTCCTGCTATTATGAGATACTTTAGGAATTCAATACTAATTTTCTTCTAGTTCCCTCAACGCTATCTTCCTATATGGCAACTGTGAATGTTAGCTGAACACTACCATTGTGATCAAGGTGAGTTGATTAGATAACCAGGACAGCCATGATGAGATGAACAGGCAAGCTGGCTATATAGGTTGGATATGCTGGACAAAAGAATGATTCACATCATGGGTGGGACAGAGCAGAACAGTATGAGATTTTATCATGTTATTTAGGAAGCGCACAGTTGAAACTTAGGAATTGTTTGTTTCTGGAATCTTCCATTCAATATGCATAGACTTCATTTAATGGCAGGTAACTGAAACTCTGGAAAACAGAAACATGAATAAGGAAGGGTAACTGTATATGATTTATGCAAATTCATTTGTGTGTGCATAAGTATGAATACTTGTACAACATATGTATCTACATGAGCTCAACATGAGCCTAAAGTGATGTCACCAATTCTAATTCATTATCATGGGAATCATTCTGGACCTGTTCATCTGTAATATCTTATTCCAACAGTGAGAAACCTGGTTCTCAACCTGATGCTCATTTTAAATTTCATACTATAGACATGGGCACTCAAATTCACAGAAACAATATGAGTTACCTAAGGTCTATAATTGGTACACATCCGCACTCAATCCAAAGCACAGTCAAACTTTTGAATCCAAATCCAGTGCTCTGGAGATTTTTATTCTGCATCATGTACTGCAGAATTTGTCTCTATTACATATGTGGTTTGAGGGAGTGCCTTTGCTATTACCTCTAAATACTGAAAGTAAATAATAAAGATACATTCTAAAAAACTATTGTGTGCATGCATATGCATCCCCCCCTCCACACACCCATGGGGTACTTAGTCATAAACAAAAGAATATTAAGGATTGCTACATTCCAGCCCTTCTTCTAGAAACTAGGGGGGCATCTGAATAAAATAAACAAAAATGCATGCCATTATTCTTAGTTATACAGCACACTCTGAGTTAGTGTGGTAAAGAGAAGAGAATGGATTTTGTTTGAATTTTACTGTTGCTTTCTGTTCAGCATTTATGAGCTAACTGATGAAGAATGCTACCTCATTAGCATTACTTTTTCTCTTTTGCTGCCAGTTAGTAATAAAATTCATGAGATCAGACCCTTGCTTAATTTTTTATGCACTGAGAAATTTTGATACCATGTTTTTTTTTAAGGCTAACAGATGCTATTTATACTTTCTTTCTGTATGATAAACAGATATTTTCATTTTACTTTTTTTCTGGAAGACTGTCAAAGCTCTTTCGGCTTAATCTGTATAAGTAGAGATCAGGTTTCTTGTGATTGTGATCTCTTTCTCAGTCTAGTGGCATTTTTGTATAAATTTCCAGAGCATCTTTAAATTGCCATCAGTCTGGCAGGGCTAAAGCAATCTTATCTAGAGGCAAGAAGACTAACCTTTGGAGATTCCTTCAAGCTCTGGGTTAATATTATATAAAATTGGCATCCTGGTGGAATATTTTAGGTGGGGGTGAACTCCCTTCCTTGAAATTTATCAAGTTCAGTTTAGAGATTTAGGCATTAGCCCTGATTGAATGGAGCCTGAAGATGAAAGAATGTTCTATTGGTCTGTAATTGTTCTGTTTTCAGTGAGCCAGTGAGCATGCCTGGAGCAAGCAATCTCTCACGTCTGGCCTGCTTCCACATTTCCATAGCCAGGTTTTCACTGCAATTTCCTTGCTGGCATCGGGTTTTCTCAACTTACTGTCCAGTGCACCCTTCTCCTCCAGATTGTTGTCCCTAAAACACGATTATCCTCATCTTATATGCTCCCTTGTTGAAAACTCTTGTAGCTCTTCATTTCCAAGATCTTGACCTCACTTGAATTCAGACTAAAATTTTTGTTTTCTTTCCTATAATATTCATCCATTTTTTTAAAGAGTGAGAGAGACAGAGAGAGAGAGAGAGAGAGAGAGAGAGAGAATCAAGTTTATTTAGTTTTCCACGTCATCCTCGCTGTTCTGAAACTTCCTTGTGTATATGGTGCTGGGGTTTGAACTTGCATATTTATACATGCCAGGCAAGCACTGTAACTGCTGAGCCACTGTTCCAGCCTCTCATCCAATTCTTTAAAGTTCTTTAAATTGTCATTCACTGAACCAAAACTTTTCAAGTTCAAATTCCTCTTTGCTTTAAATCATGCTGCTACCTTCACATAAAATTGTTTCCTATCTTTCTGCTGCCTGGGTACATCTTACAGTCTCTAAGCATAGCCTAAGCCTCACTTCCTGCTTGAAGAGCTCCTTACTGCTTTGGACTCATTGATTTTCTTTCAAATAGTCATGGAATCTAAAGCCTGTTATGTTATATATACACATAGTAAAACTATATACTATATATATATATATAATATTTTTATCTATATCTATATGTGTCTGTAATGTGTGTTACATAATTGGTGCTTATATTCTGCTATTCTGCTATGTAGTGTTTTATCTTATTCTATATACAACAGTTTTCTCTTCCCAACTGTACCGAAAGCTTGTTTCAAATTCTATGCCTTCTAATTCTTAATCATTACGTTGCCTTATAAACAGCTGTGAGCATGACACATAACACAGATGATCCCTAATTAAAATGCACCTGACTTACAAATGATCTTCATATATCAGCAAATGTCATTCCTTTGAGTTTCACTTACCATGATTTGTCCATTTGCTTCTGTGACTGAAAAAGCTACTATGAAAATAAATGCTGGAGTTTCAGAGATTATCTGGGCCACAGATTAGTGAAATACAGAAATTATTCCAAGTTATTACATAATAAAAATTCCTGGACTGGACTACTTATGTGGTAGTTTCTCACTTACTCTCTTTTCTTTTTATTAGTGGAAAAACTATGAGTTTTAGAGTCTAAAAGACTTGCAAATGAATCCCAGATTCACCCTTTAGCAATGCATGATTTTTAGCTAAATTACTTCTGCAAGGCATGACATCGTGACTGCTGGAATCACAGGATAGCAATGCCTACATGTTGCTTCTAATTATTACATAAAGTCTGTGACATTCTATTTTTACTTTGTATAATATCTCACTATGGATACTGGAAAATTCTGAAAGGTGCTAAAATTAATACAAACTATTTAATTTAGACTTTGTATTTTATAAATGAACATTTTAAGCAAAGAGGTCTCAAATGACTTAGTTGAATTCGTGAAACTAGTTAGCAGTTCCATTCAGAATGCAAGCCATGTGTCTGGCCTCCAGAATCATGTGCTTCTGCTCTTCTGTGTCCTTTCCACTATATTCCTCATGATTCTCCCTCATTGCTGTCCACGTCTTACTCCACTTTCTTATAGTACTGGTAGTCAGTGTCTTCCCACACTTTGGTAGTTTGTAGAGGAAGAATTCTCATCACTATAGCCTTCTGTGCTATTGGTTCTGGATGTAATGTTGTTTCAGAATGATTTTCATTACTGAGACAGGAATCTAATTATAATGACAGAAAGTATTGTATAGCATGAAAAGCAAAATAAGAGAACAACATTTGAACTAATAATGGGGTTGTTGATACAATTATCTCACAGTTGCTCCCCTCAGATAATTTTTCAAATAAAGCCCAAAAGAAATATTTTCTATGCTTGTATTCCCTTAGCTAATAAAATTCAGAATTAAATTGTGCTTGATTTAAATTTAAAGTACAGCTATCTTTTGTGCAAGAATATTCAATGAAAATTTTGGGAACTATTTTGATAGAAATAAAAACTGTTTCAAAATAGAAGCATACCTTTAAATTATAAAGAGGAAAATGAAAACTGAATGACACACTTAGGGTTAGTGTAATAGGATTCACAGAAGCCATAGATGCCAGGACCAAAGTCATTTTCACCACAGTTCCTTAAATTTTATATAGCCCCTGTGGAGATCCTTTCTGCACATGATGGTAGAAGCAGAACCTATGTTTCAATATTCAGTGGTATTTTAACTTTTAGATTCATGTGTTCTTGTCTTTGTAGCACCTTTCTTAGCTAGTTTCTACAGTCGTTCGAGTTTTTACTATCTTCACTTGTAGCACACCTCACTACCTTAAAAGGTTTTTTTCTTCTTTTACTCTTGTGTTTGGTATACTTGACATTTGCTAATGCATTCATGGGTATGACTGAGGAAATGCAATATAGACTGAGAGCTTATCTCTGTTTTTATAAGGTTTTGCTTTAACACTAAAGAATAGGTATTTCATGGGTCATGGCAAGCCAACATATAAAGTAGATAATCCTTTCAGTCTCCTTGAAGGTGAATGGAATTTGTGTGGGCATGTGAGCTGAATTCTCAGTGTCCTATTTATCATACACAAAGGAGGTAACATCTAAGCATATTGCAAAGGCAATGGCTAAATAAAATCATTACTCATTTCCAAACTGTAATTCAAGACTCTGCAGTTTGCTCTTACCATGATGGTATTAGGAGGTGAGAATCTTTGCAGAGGTGATTAGATGATTAGGGCAGAGCCCTCATAACTGAGATTAGTGCCCGTAAAAAAGATGTCCTAGAGAGCTTACTCATCCTTCCACCAAGCAAGGACACAGCCAGTAGATCTTTTCTCGTGAATCAAAATGTGGGACCTCACAGACATGGAATCTGCTGGGGCCTTGATCTTGGACTTCTCAGCTTTCAGTGCTGTAAGAAATAAATTTCTCTGGTTTATAAGCTACCTGGTATGGTATTTTGTTACAGCAGTCTGAGTATACTATGACAGTAATGGTCCCTCAAAACATTTAACAATTAATAAAAACCTTTTAAGGGAGAATTGTGATGATAAGCAAGGTAAGGAACAGAGGAAGAATCTAAGGAGGCACAGTGGAGAGCATTCTAGATTTGTTCAATCATTTGAATATGAATCCTGTTCTATTATTTACTGCTTGTAAGAATTTCAACAAAGCAGTGAACATTTCTAAACCCAACTTTCTCCCTTCATGGTAAAGAGAGATTGCCTCCTTTGATGACTAAATGAAGTCAATGAGTTTCCATAACAGGGACAGAACTTATTATAGTTCATTCTGTTCATCCCTGAATCATTAAGCCATCCTTTACATAATCAGAAAGTCTTGAGCTTATGAAACCCTGTGTTCTTTCTCACCACATCTAGTCCCCATTCATTTATATTTGCTCTTGTTTTCAAAAAATCTCATCTTTTTAACTCTTGAACATCGAGAATTAAAACAAACATATAGAAATGTGAAAAAACTCATATATTTACTATCTGATGAATTGTAGAGTAATGGAGTAAACTCAGTTCAAGTGGTGGAACAGCATCAGTTCACCAATGGTCCTATGTATCTCTCCCATGTCGTAATATCCCCTCTCCAGCAGAAACCACTGCCCTAAATTTATGTATTCAGTTTCTCACTTTATTATTTTGTTATCTAATTTTCCATGGATATATTTATGTGAATGTATCTGTGTGTGTGTGTGTATAATTAATTTTATGATTCAGACTGTAGATTCCCAAGTGTATATTTTCTTCCTTCTGTGTCTAAAACCGTAATTTAAGAGTTGTATATTCATTTCTTTTGCCATACAATATTTCCTTAAATGTGTATGTCACACATTTTTTTCTTTGTATAATTGCATTTGGGTTGATTTCAGTTTAAAATTACTATAAGCAGTGCTGCTATGATCATTATTATACATAATATATATCTGTGCAAAAAGTCACATTTTTCCATAGTATATAAATTAAGATGGAGTTTTAAAGCATACTATATGCATGTATTTATATTTATTTGATCCTGGCAAATGTATTTTCCAAAGTACTTATTGAAATTTACTGTTTTTGTATTTTTTATTAGTTCCTTTTGGTTATACATAATATTAGGGTTAATTTTGACATAATTATAAAAGTATAGAATATGATTTGCTCTGATTCATTCCCCAATATTTCCCCTTTCCCTCCCACCTCCCTCCCATCAGCTCTCTCCCTCCCATTGGTCCCTTTTCTCTACCTCACTAATCTTTCTACTATTTATTTGTACTTTTTAAAAAATTGGTGCCTTTTAGGTACACATAAAAATTTAATTCAGTGTGGCACATTTATAATATGTACATGGGAAAGTTAGGTTGGATTTATTCCACTATTCTCTTTTTCCATTCCTCCTAATAATCCTTTCCTCTACTCCACTTATCTCTGTTTTATTTTGATTGAATCTCTCTCCCCCTTTTCTTTTCATTTCTTTTTCCCTCCTTATTTTGAGCTAACTTCCATATATCAGAGAAAACACTTTGCCTTTGATATTCTGAATCTGACTTATTTCACTTAGCATCATGGTCTACAGTTCTATCCTGCTAAATCTGCTGGCCAGGGAACATTGTCCATATATAGAAAAGTCAGCTAGATCATAAAACTTTGACTTTCAAAGATGCAAGCATTGATTCTTTATAATACTTTCTTTGGTAATTTGTTACATGCTTATTTTATTTTCATTAAGTTTTACTCCTCTCTGTTACTTCCTTCCTCCTCCTTTCTTTGAGACGATCTTGTTTTACCTTTTCAATATCTTGGGCTAATTCTTTGCTTCATTAATTTCTACCTAATACAAGCCTTTAAATAGTTAAATATTCTTTAAGTAGTACCCTTTTAGTGTACACCTCACGTTTTGACATACATTATTTCCATAATTATTTACTCAAAGTATTTTCTCAATTCTATTTTGCGCACAGTTAATATGGAAGTATCTTCACTGTGAAACTTAAGCATAAGCATGACTGTCTTGACAGATTTCTATTAGACTTCTAGCCTCCAGAACTATGAAAGAATAAATTTCTGTTGTTTTAGGCCTCCCGGTTTGTCATATTTTGTTAGGGAGCCCTAGGGAACTAAAGCACTTAACTAATACAGTTGACTTTTGAGACCTCATATACTCCTGGGTTGTACACACCCTACTGGCCTCTCCTAAGTCTTCTCAGCTGGTTGTTCCTCTTACTGCTGATGTCTTGACATTGTTGTGTGTCCTGGACCTTCTCTACAACCTCCTCTTTTATCTATCTGCATTCGCTTCCTTAGTGATTTCACCCAGTTCCCTGACTTTAAAAAGCATATGATCAATGAAAATGCCCAAATGCACATTTCCAGAATGGAGTGCCCTATGCATCATGCTCATGAGTCATCACCTGCCTATTTTGCAACTTTCGTCATACTCTAATAGACGGCTCAAATTTAGTTATGGGTCACTAACAGTAAACGATGATGACAACAGAATCAGCCTGCTTTTTATCCTCACTTTTATCATTTCTGGTTAGTAGCCAGTCTCCATGCTTCTACTTGCTCATTCAAGGATATATAGCTTATTTTTATTCCCTACCAGAAAACACTACAAGCTTTATGTTTGAAATCTACCTAGAATCCATTAGTGTTCCTCACCTGTGCTGGTAGAACAGCACCATTGCTGTTCAATAGTGCTATTATTAGGGACTCCTGACTGCCTTCCTGTGTCCGCCCATGCTTCTCGTTATGCATTTTGAATGCATTAGAGCAAAGCAATCCTATTCAAGCATGAATTTAACTAAATCACCCTTGATGTCATAAGTGTCCCATGGCTCTCCCTCTTGTTCAGAGTAAAAATCAAACTCACCACTAAAGGCTGGCCAGGGAACATTGCACATAAACTGCAAAGTTAGATCATAGGGTTTTGACTTTCAAAGATGCTATGTATTCTGACCACTCTCTCTTTTCTTCTATTACTCAATAGTTGGCTCACTCAGCAAGTGGGGTTCCTTGTTCCTGAAATATTGAACACAATCTTCTTTCACAAATTTTTATTATTTTCTGAACCTAAAGTACTTTTCTTACAAAGATCTTTCTATTGGATCTTTTTAGAGGTGCATGACAATAGAGTATACAATGACATAATTATAAAAGCATGGAGTATTACTTATTTCTGATTCAGTCTCCAGTGTTCTTCCCTACCCCATTTTCTCCCCTCTGCTCTATTGATCTTTCTGTTATTTACTAATAATTCTTTTTTAAATTAGTGTCTTGTTGGGCTGGAGTGGTGGCTCAGCAGTTATGGTGCTTGCTTGGCATGCACAGGGACACGAGTTTAAGCCCCAGCACTACATATAGAGCGAAGTCTCAGAGCACTGAATGCCACATGAAAAACTGAATGGAATTGATTCTCTCTCTCTCTCTCACACTGTCTCTCTCTCTCTTTTTTTAAAATATAGTGTTTTGTTGATGTATATGTTGATAAGATTCACTATGTTATGTTCATTTATGAAACCTAGGAATGTTAAGTCTGATCCATTCCAAGAATGTTCCCCATCTCATCCCTCCTTCCTCCATTTGTGCCCTCTTTGTCTATTGCTCTGACCTTTTCTATGTTGGGTTAACTTCCACATATCAGAGAGAACATTGGACCTTTGGCTCTTTGAGACTGGCTTATTTCATGTTGCATGATAACCTTAAGTTCCATCCATTTGATGACAAATGCCACAAGGTCAATTTTTCCTTAAGGCTGAGTAATATACCATTGTGTACATATACCACATTTTCTTTTTCCATTCATGTTTTGAAAGTCACCTGGGTTGGCTCCATAGCTTAGCAATTATGAATTGTGCTGCTGCTATAAATGCTGATGTGGCTGCATCACTGTGGTATGCTGATTTTAGATCGTTTGGATATATGCCAAGGAATGGAGTAGCTGGATAAATGGTGATTCCATTCCTAGTTTTTTGAGGCATCTTTATGCTGCTTTCCAGAGTGTTTGTACCAATTTGCAGTCCCATTAACCAGGCATGAGTGTACCCTTTTCCCCACATCCTCACAAACATTCATATTCTTGATAATTACTTTTCTGACAGCAGTGAGGTGAAATCTCAGATAATTTTAGTTTTCATTTCTCAAATTGATAGAGATGTTGAACATTTTTTCATAAGTTTATTGACCATTTGTATTTCATCATTTAACAAGTTTCTGTTTAGTTCTTTTGCTATTTATTAATTAGTTTATTTTTCCCCCTTTGGTGTTAAGTTTCTTGAGTTCTTTGTTTCACAAATATTTTCACAACCTCATTTTTCTTTTATAAGTGGGCACTAGGTTTTAGGCTCTCTTCAAAATAAATAAAATAAAAGTATCATAAAAGTAATGATTAGCATGCCCCATTGAGCAATTACTACCACACACACACAAACACACACACATTACCCCCAGATGTATAATCTCAATCTTTACAACAACTCTCTAAGGTAGATATAATCTTTCTCAATTTAAAGTCTAGGAATTTGAGATTAAAAGGTTAATTACATTCTCCGAGTTCACATAAGTAATTATTAGAAGATTTGAACCTTTGTTTAAAACCCATACTCTGTATTACTGTGGAACACTGTCTCAGAGTTTAAAGATAAGGAGAGAATATAAAAACAAAATCAATGATTCAATGGATTTTTAAAAGTGATATAGAATTTGTATTCATTTTATAGGAAGACTAAAATATAAACTTTAGCTATGTTTTGGGTTTTTTTTTTTACAAAAGTTATAAATTAGGAACCATAAATAGACTCCTGATTGAAAGTCAGAAGTTCTCAAAGTCAAAGGAGAATGGAAGTAAATCCAGACAGGAAAAAAAAGAATACCAAATACACAAAAGAGCTTAAAATGTACTTCCCAAGGTGAAAAGCGTTTTTTAAATACATGTAACATGTTATATCTATTATTTGAACATTCAGCAATTAAAAAAAAGTTTCTGGAAGACCAGGGAATTTCATTCTTTATAACAGCTTACTAACTAACATTGGAGGCTTACGTACACTGTAAAAAAAATTTGCATGGAAAAATAAAAAACCTTCATGAAGCCCATTTCAAAGGTGAGGTATTTGCTGAACAGCAAGATGACAGGTCTTGGCCAAGATCATGAAATTTACTAGGCTCACACTACTGTTGATGAAACTGTGAACTAACACCTGGCAGCATGATTCCCTCCAAAGTGCAAGTCTTTAACTATTCCTTTGCATACAGCATTCTTCCTTTAGGTCCCACAGGATGCACAGTAGTACCAGAGGGACATACTGGGTTTTTTTTTTATTGTTGTTATTTATTTGTTTGTATTCTTTTTCTTTTTTTACTGCCTTAGGCAAATCCTTGCTTTCTTAGACCTTTGGAAGTTAGGCTGTGAGAAGATGGCTTGCATTTGGTTAGTCAGACTTTTCATCCATTTTTTTTTATTTCAACGAGTGATTTAAGTGCAAAATATGAGTTTAAAATGTATTTATCTGAAATTTTTAGCATCCATCATGCAATGAGCAGAGCTGGCTCTGGCAGCACTGTCAATGGGATTCCAGTGCTGAGTGGGAGGTGCACAGCATGCCGTATCTGGTGACAGCACTGGTGTGGCCTGCACCACCTAATGTGCAGGAGTGAAATGTTCTCTGGTCTATTTGTGTGCTTGACTTCGTTGTGGTCTGGCATTAAGCTCATTGCTCTTTTTGCTTTCTTTTTCTTTATGTTTGTTTATTTACTTATTTTTATGCATATTTTTGTGTTTGTTTTTAGGAATTTATGGATTTCATCCACTGATAGTCCCATCCATGAATTCTATGTACTTCTTATAATCACCTATCAAATTATTATTATTATCGTTCATTCGCTTGAATTAGCCATATCTTTGTAAATTTGAGAATAAGAATTCATCCTCTAGGCACAAAATTTCCAAATTCCTTGAAAGTTTGCTATTTTTTACATACATTTCCACTAAATGAACTTAAAGTAGCAATAATTCAGATAGAACTTGGTTCTAATCATAAATATGTAGAAGTAATTTTTCTAAAACTTCTACAAATAGCAATGATTTTGTTGATTTTTCCATCTGAATTTCCATACTGTGAGCACAAAAGAATTTTATTTAGGTAAGATTGGTCAATGATTTAAGGGTTAGGACATTAAATATTTAATAGTTCACAAATTTATTCTACTTCTGAGCAAGCATCTTTATTGATCATAAGCATTACAATAAGAGTTAGGGTATAAAAAATGCATGTAGTTAGAGAAATGGTGTGCTTAGGGAAACTTAAATTATTGTAGACCTTTTCAGAAGTCATATGGCTTTATATTAGATGATAATTCAGTGATAAAATATTATAATGAAAGTTTAACTCAGCTGTGCTAGAGGAAGTGTACAACAAATGAAGAAGAAAACAAAATTATTTACAAAATCTTCTATGGATAAAAGTGAAGATTATAAACAGGAATTTAGCTACAGAATTTTTATCATTTCTTTTCAATGACACAGTGTGCTGAAGCAAAGACCTACCTATTATTTCCACATACCCAAGAGGCTATACTAAGTATTTTTCCTTTATCCATATTCTGAAGCATGCACTCTGTGTACTTTTTGAAATATATAAACTATTGAATTTGTTGCTAGCCTGCTGATTCAGCTCTAGTTTTGTTGCAAAATCAAATTTTGGAGCTTTTACAATGGCAATTAAACATTATTCTTTATGATTCATATAAGACTGAATGAACCAATTTTACTGATATATCATAACCAACTTTAATTTTCATTTCTACAGTAAGGCAGTGTTTTTATTGTTCTACTATAACATCAATAACCTAGTGTAATTTGAATGGAAAATTCAGTAGTTAGTATTTGGGTGTAGCTATGTACTGATTATTGAACGGGCTGTACTAAGAGGGTAAGATGAGGAAACAGCTTAACTCTTTTTGAGTTTCACTCTGTTCTCTTTCTGCTGGAAGAACACTCTCTTCATTAAATATTATAAAGTCGACTCCCAGTGAAACCAAGATTTAAAATTTATTTTTTGCCTCTTTCTAATTCCTGATCAAAACTTTAGGGGGAAGAGTGATATGATTGGATTTGTTCATTTATGATTCCCTTTCTACTTCCTCTTATAGGCCTTTGCTTTTTGTCTCATATTCCACAAAGAGTTACCTGTAGGGGAGGAAAACAGATGAGAGAAAAACAAGAAAACAAGGCCTGCCTCCTTAGCTGTTGCTATTTTTGCAGTTGAGTGTGTCTGCCTTTTGCAAGTGTCAAAACAGATCTTTGATTTATTTGGGAATCCTCTGTGGGAACCTCCCCATGGCTTTCCTCACTGATAAACTTGAGCCACCCATCAGATACTTTTGCATTTCTCGTTAAGTTCTTTAATTTAAGAAGCCACTATACATGGCTTCTTTCTACTGGGGACTCCATCTCCAGAGTCCAGACATACAGTCCCATGTAGCTCTCAGGACAACCCATACACTCAGAGTCTATCTTTTCTGTCTACTACCAAGGAAATCTCCAGTGAGCCTCCAGGCCTTCTTGCTCATTTAATTTATACTCAGAAGATCTTGGGGGCACATGTCAAATTCTGTCAAGAACTCGTGCTCATTCAGGCTAGGTACACAGAGCTGGCATACAAATTTCTGTAATTCAGTAAGTAACCAGTGGAGAGTAAAATGCCTGTATTTTGTCTTGCAAACAACCTTGGTATTTATATCTTATTTCTGGGCCCCCCTTTATTTGGCCACTACTTTTGTTCCCATACAAGAATTATTTACTATTTGTTAGAAAGAATTCTAAGCATTTTGTATGTTGGGATCTCAAAGAGACCCAAGAGTAATGAACCAATGAGAAATACAACAGAGAACCAGCAGGGTGGACCATCAGGATGTAGAGGGGGAATAAAGTATATATATATATATATATACGTATATATATATATATATATATATATGTATATGTATGTATATGTATGTATATATATTTATATCTGTTATAGGAAGGTAAAGATATATCTGTTATATGGAGGAAATACAGAAGAATCAAAAGACTGGGTGGTGGGTGATGTGGAGGAGATTCTGGATTGGGATCAAGGTTATATTATATTGTTATTATGTATGCCTTTAAGATTGTACAACAGGGGGTGGAGTGGTGGCTCAGTGGTTATGGCGCTTGCCTGGCAAGTGTGAGGATGCGAGTTCAAACCCCAGCACCATGGACAAAACAAAGTGTCTGAGAATGAAAGTCATGTGAAAAACTAAATAAAGACTGCCCTTTCTAAAAAAAAAAAAAGATTGTACAACAACAAAACTCCTCAATTAAAGAAAAGCTAAACCCTTTATGAATGACAGAACCAAAGGTTGCAAGATATAACTGGATAGAGGCTCCTTTTAATACCTTATATTGAGCCCTGGAAACAGACTGATGTACTAATCCTGACAGGGAGCATGGGCTGAACCTCTCAACATTTGATGCTGTCTGCTGGAAGACAGGAGGAATTGTTACTTCCAGAGAGCATTCCCCTCTCCCAGAGGAACAGGATAGGAACTGAGCTCAGTGTCTCAAGTTAGGAAAAAAGGAAGGGATAGGACAGGAATGAGGCAGCAACTGGGTGTCCCTTGAAGGGTATCATAAAAAAAAAAAAAACAAGGGAGAACATTCTCCTTAATAACAATCAATTCCTCTGTGTCAAATGATATTAAGAAAAACTTAACAATTGATATATAGAATAGTAAATTGCACTATAAGAATATGCAAGTGATAAAATGTTAATACAAAACATCTATTCAAATTGTGAATTAAGGCAATAAGACTATAATGACATAATATTTAATAGTATTATAATTATATAAAGCATTAAAAATTAAAACAATACAATTAAGAATTTTTTTATATCAGTCATATCTTACGGATGAAACTAAAGTTCAGACAGAATAATTTTTCCAAGTCTCAACACAAAGTAAATGGTAGAACTAGTATTGAAGTTTGGATTGGTCTGTTTCCAGCTTCCATACTTTTAGACCTTTTTAAAGACAAAAATAAAAAAGCTATCCATGTGAATGATACTTTCCAATCATTTTGGCAAATATTTTCTGGGCCATTTTTAAAGAGGTAATGTCAAACAAAATCAAATACTATTTTAAAAATGTTAAACAAAACAAAACTATCCTTCTAAGTGATTGCTAAAGGGAAATGGCAGGTGGGAATAGTAAACTGGTGGGGAAAGTAGGGAAGGAAAGTACCCTGAAAAGATTAATTTATCTTTCAAATTTTACTGTGTATCAAATAATTATAAGTCTTACTGGTGAGATTGGAGTTGGTGAACCATGCAACATTAGTTTTACTGGAACTGTACATTCAGGTAAATAAAGTTTTATTGGTACAAAGTAATTTCCATTTATTTATCAATTTTCTATGGATGCTTTCTCTTGCAACTAAGAGTTAAGCACTGAAGAGCAAGATAGTATGAATTACAATGTCAAAAATATTATTCTACAGTCCTTTATAGAAAAAAATTGCTGGCTCCTGGTTTAAAATAATGTATCTTCATTATTTTGCTCAGCTCTTTGGGTTAATTGGATAGTTAATATGATCTGGGTAGTTCATCTAGGACGGCACGAACAAGGATAGTCTGAATGGTATTTAGCAGTAGAAGAATGGTTTGTTCCCATAAAGACCAGCTGGGCAAGTCAGTCTCTACTTCATACAGTCTCCTCCTCTAGTGAGTCTGTTTTGCCTGTTTCTTTTTTCTTCTTATTCTTCTTTTTTCTTGTCATACAGTGATCTCAGGGCTTCAAAGAGCAGCAACAGAGGGTAAGTACCAAAGTATACACATATTTTAATGCTCAATTTATATCCTTTCTGCCAATTTCCCATTAGCCAAAGCAAGTGAGAAGCACAGAGTGAGCATTCTGACAGGAACCCTTAGACCTCATGAAGAATGGGAGCAACATGGCCCTTCAGGGTTCAGCAGTGGTGCTTATGAACCAAGCACAGTTCTGAGAACTCAAGACTACTGACCATTAATTGATACCCTGAAATACAGCATAGCTTTCATCTCCTGAACCTTCCCCCTCCACACACACACAGGGAACTGACCCTAGGGGAGCTGTACCAGTGAGCTCCATCCCCACTGTAACCATTTTGTTTTAGTTTGAGACAGGGTCTCACCAAGTTGCTAAGGCTGGCCTCAAACTGGAAATTCTCCTGCCTCAGCCCCCTGAGCCACTGGGGTTACAGGTGTGTGCCAGCTGTCTAACAGGCTTATTTCCTTTTTAAAACAATATGTTAGGTCCTTCGTGTAGCCTACCAGTTTCTGATTATTTTCTGACCACTTGTTTTTCCCACTTAGCTTTTCACATTTTGTCCTTTTTATATTCCTTGTGGCTCCTATTTACCCAAAAGTTCAGTCTCATCTCTCAGACTTTTAAAAACTCTACCTTTTTATAAACATCACTTTGAGTACTCTTTGTAATTCTTCAAACTCTTTAAGAGAGTTTGCAACTTAGCCAAGCAGTGTGGTTAATCTCCTTCTTCTCAGAGCTGTCACAAGCAGATACTTCATAGCTGTTATTTGCTACTAAATTACTGCCTCAAAGTCAGATGATGGAATCCTACAGTTAAAAACAAAAATAAAAAAAAAAAAACAAGGCAAAACAAATCTATGTTCTTTTTGGAAGAAATGTTGCAGAAAGGCATTTGATAAATTACCCCTTTTCAAAAAATTATGTCACAAATATATTTGACATGTGCCAAGATA
This sequence comes from Aplodontia rufa, assembly GCA_004027875.1. Classification (NCBI taxonomy): domain Eukaryota; kingdom Metazoa; phylum Chordata; class Mammalia; order Rodentia; family Aplodontiidae; genus Aplodontia; species Aplodontia rufa. The sequence goes on along the minus strand of PVKS010026244.1, from coordinate 3,938 downwards.
TTGAAGCCCTCAAGATGATGTAATCCAGACAGGACCCAGGAAACAAGGGCCCTTGGTTGGTTACCATTGACCTGTCCAGAAAATATCAGTTTACCCTAACGAGTTCACAAATATTGCCATGTTTGATGTGTGCCTTGTCATGGGACAGGTTAGAAAATACTGATTTTATGATTTACTCCATTTACTTTATGATTTATTCTACCTTTTCTGATCAGTTGAGTTGTCCAAAACTTCAGAGCTTCAAGAACAGACTTTTCTAAGTGTAATAATCACAGTGTTTTTCTCTTGACTTTTGGTCACGTTTCTAACATTTACCACTCCATTTATACATTTTTTATACTCTGTCATTTTTAATTGTCTCAGTTATATATTTCACTGCTATATTTTCAATTGATTTTTTCCCCCACAAGGAAAATGGAAGTATGAAGTAAATAAAAAAATTCCTCTACTTCCTTTTGTCTCCATTATGACATTTATTGTAGTAGCGGGCACAGGATGAATATTTACTAATTTTTTGAACAGTTAAAATAATATAATGGAGTAGAATTAAAATTGAAAATGAGATGAGGTCTAGAAGTTTTATAGGTAATAAGGAGTTTATGTACAGAAAACTTTAGATACTTGCATTAACAATTTGATTAATAGTAATCTTTAAGCAATTTCCAGTTGTATACAAAAACTCATGAATACCTAAATAATAAGCACACAAATAAAATACCTCAAGTCCTCAGATTAGAACAAAGTGGCTACTGATTTCCCCTGGGATTCCTTCTATCTCAGTTTTGAGTGATGCTCAATGATTATACTATTCTATTTGGACATTCTTCCACATGTTAGCTCTTAGCTTTATTTCTGTTTTACTATGGAAAGTCTCATTGTTCAGAGGTGACTCTGTGACACAAAAGTCATCACATCTCATCACAATCAAATTGACATAGATCATTTACTGCTGATTATCTTATTTTTGCACCACTATCAATCAAGTTTCTGGGAGTTTTGATCATGCTTTAACACTTTGTATTTCACAGTTGTGATTTTATGGCTATGAAGTATAATCCCCAAATGCCTACAGTGTATCATCTTAAAACTAAAGGAGAGCTTAAAAATCCCTCAGGTCTGTGGTTAGGGCTTTATTCCTTTGCTTGAGGAGGTCATGTGTGCACGGTATGAAGCTTTTGAAACTTAAAGAAGACAAGGTAAGCCTCGATCCTCAGTGGCCTGAGTTGAAGTTAGGCAGATACCATGAACACATCTAAACTGAGCAGGCTCAGGGTAGAATAAAAATCCTAAACAAAGAAAGAAAGAAACAAGAAAAATAATTGATGAAGAAGCCAAGACTGATTTGGGAAATAATTGGAACATGTAAAACTGTTCCTTCTGTGTTCTTATTGTGTGCCTTTTGCCTGGGAGCCCAGGCAGGTGTATTATCTTCTCTGTGTTCTGCAGTAACATGGCTGATGTGGTGCTGGTAACTCTTTCATAACAGGGATTCTTAACTCTGGCCCATACACACAAATTTAATATGTCAGAGGAATGCTTAGAAATATATGCATAATTTTGTTTGTGGTGGCATTTATATATTTTTATTGGGAAAGTATTTTTATATTATGTTGAAGTGTCTGAACTAAAATACATATGGTACTTTACATTTTCTACTTGCCACATTATAAAAGTTAAAAAAGGAACTGGTAAAATAAATTTCAAGAGTTCTTTTATTTACTTCAATATGTCTAAAATAATTTGAACATATTTTCATTATAAAATTAATTTTTTATGCTAAATTCTGAATCTGGTACACATTTTATACTTATAGCCCATCTCAGTTGGGAGAAGTCAAATGTCAGGTGCTCATTAGCTCTTTGGCTAGTGGCTATGATAGCGGAAGTGCAGCTGCGTAGTCTCTCTTGTGTGTTGTCTTTTCACCAAAGATGCGATTTAATGATTTTCATGCATCTACAGGCTTTCAGGATGTTGTGATCTCCCTCTCTCTTCCACATTCTCTCTCTTTCTCTCCTTTTTCTTCTTGCTATCTTCCTCCTTCACTCCTTTCTTTGCTTCCTTCTGGTTAACACTACTTAACTGATCATCCATTAATTCAGTAAATACTTTTAAAATTATATTCAAGACAGGACCAGAAAGACCAGGTCTTGTAACAAAACATGCCTGAGTTATTGCTCTCAGACGCAGTTATGAGTTAGTCACCTATGAAGGATTTGAGGACATTCATGAGAAGGAAGGAGGCAATGGAGTTGGACAGGCATGAATACCCCTCTGCCTTCACCTATAGGATTCCTTCTGTACACAGATATTTGTGTGTGAAGGCCTATGGAACAGATGGATCATCAAATATTTTGCAGAAGGAGATGCACTTTCTTTTAAGTAATTATATAATACTATTTTTAGTTTACTATTCTATGGCATGGAAGACTTCTGGGTTTCTAAGTAAGGAAAGTGAGTTGGTACTGGACACAGGCAAGTACCCCCCCATTCCCAGTCTCTCTTTATAAGTGAATCGCTCCTGTTAATTAGCCATTTAATTGTCTGGCTTTTGGGACCTTTTAGGTGTTGAGCTTTTCTCACCAGGAAGCCTTTCCATACCATTAATTGTTCAAAGCTCGGATACAGTTCTGTGTTCTATGCTTTCTACTAATGCATTTAATCAGCAAAGTTCTATTTAGTGTCTAGTATGTGCCTCATATTGTGAGAATGATCCCATTAGTGAAGTATCCTATCTCATTCTTCTAACTGTAGATATTAAAATAAATTCACACTTTATGCCCCATTAAGTGTGGTTCAATTGTCTGAAAATATATGATGGGAAAAAAGAGTCATAGCTCATCATTAAGCTGCAACTTTCTGTTCTCTTTTTCTGATAGTTTGGGGGTACTAAGATTGCAGAAACTATACTACATACTTGTGAAAATTTCCAAGTACAAACTATATTAATAAACGTGCACTAATGTTTGTGCAACAATCATTTCACTTCATTAGTGTGGGATGCAAAACAAGTTCACATATCTTTTATTATGTCATTTAAAATGCTGGACATTATAAGTGCCAATGAAATTACCACTTGCCAACTTTAAGACTGTGCTTTGCTTGCCATGTTTTCCCTTTCTGTAATATTTTAACACCCCAGATGTTTCATTATATTGACTACTTTTTCCTACTCTTGCCTTGTGGAATTGGAAATTTTGGTCCCATTAATTTTGGAGAGGTCATACCTTTACAAAGTAGTAACTGCAGAATAGTTTCCTGCACCCCTTCCACAGAAACTTGATGTGCACATGACTGTCTGCATTTTCAAACTTAAATGACTGTAGCAGAAATTTTATAAACTCTTGTTCTAGGCAATCCAATTTAAGAATAAATTTCCTTTTTAGTTTAATTGCATCCCATTCATTTATTCTTGATTTTACAGCATGAGCCATGGGAGCTTTGTTAAGGAAGTAGCTGCCAACTCCTATATGCTGTAGTGTTGATCCTACTTCTTTTTCTAGTAAGTTTAAAGTTGTAGGCTTAAAATCCAGGTCTTTGATCCACTTTGATTTAATTTTTGTGCAGGGTGAAAGATAAGGATCCAGCTTCAATTGTCTACATATGGCTGTCCAGTTTGTCCAACACCATTTGTTGAACAGGCTATCTTTCTTCCACACTATACTTTTGCCCCCTTTATCAAATATCAAATAGTTAAGGATATGGGGATTTGTCTCAGGATCTTCTATTCGGTTCCACTGGTCTGCGGTTCAGTTTTGATACCAATACCATGCTGTTTTTGCTACTACAGCTCTGTAGTATAATTTCAGGTCAGGGATTGAGATACCCCCTATTCTTTCCTTTCTACAGAGTAATGTTTTGGCTAGTCTGTGTCTCCTGTTATTCCATATGAACTTGAGAATTGCTTTTTCTATATCTATGAAGAATGCCATAGGTATCTT
>PVKS010026243.1:0-28915 GCA_004027875.1 Aplodontia rufa | reverse complement strand
ATTTTTTAAGAACTCTCCACACTCTGCTTTCCAGAGCAACTGAACTAGTCTGCAACTCCACTAACAGTATGCTAGTGTTCCTGTCTCCCCACAACCCCTCCAGCATTTGTTATTGTTTGTATTCTTCATCTTTGCCAGTCTGACTGGAGTGAGGTGAAATCTTAATATAATTTTCATTTGCACTTCCCTGAGTTCCAGTGATTTAGAACACTTTCTCATGTATTCATTGGCTTGCTCAATGTCCTCCACTGAGAAATTTCTGTTTAGCTCTCTGGCCCATTTATTGATTGTATTGTTTACATTTTGTTATTGACTCTTTTGAGTTCTTTGTAAATTTTGGCTATTAGTCCCCTGTCAGAGGGATCGCAGGTAATGATTCTCTTCCATTCTGTAGGTTGTCTCTTGACCGTTTTGACTATTTCCTTGGCTATATAAAAACTTTTTAATTTAATGGCATCCCACTCATTGATTTTTTTACTGTAATTCTTTCACTTTAGGAGTCTTGTTGAGGAAGTCATTGCCAACTTCCATATGCTGGAGTGTTGGTCCTAATTTTTTTTCTTGCAGTTGTATAGTAGCTGGTTTAATCCTAATTCCTTGATCCATTTAGATTTTATTTTTGTGCAAGGTGAGAGACACAGATCTAATTTCAATTTTCTGCAAGTGGCTGTCTACTTTGTCCAGCAAACTTTGTTCAATAGGCTGTCTCTTCTGACCCCCTTTGTCAAAGATAAGATGTTTAAAGATGTGGGGGTTTGTCTCAGAGTCTTCTATGCTATTCCATTGGTCTTTATTCCTATTTTGGTACCAGTACCATGCTGTTTTTAATACTATCGCTCTATAGTATAATTTTAGACCTGTTATTGCAAAACCACCTGATTTGTTTTTCTTGCTTAGTAATGTTTTGGATATTCTGGATTTGTAGTTGAGAACTGTTTTTTCTATATCTGCAGAGAATGACTTTGGAATCTTGATGGGAATTACATTGAATCTGTACAGTGGTTTGGCAAAAATGGCCATTTTAATTTTATTAATTCTACCTAACCAAGAACATGGAACATATTTCCATCTTCTCGGGTCTTCTGCAATTTCTATTTTCAGTATTCAATAATTTTCCTTGTAGAGATCTTTTACTACTCTTGTTAGATTAATTCCCAATTATTTTATTATTTTAGAGGATATTGTAAATGGGACCAATATCCTAATTTCTTCTTCTGCCCTTATATTGTTGCATATAGGAAAGTTATTGATTTATGGGTGTTGATTTTGTAGTCTGCTAATTTGCCAAATTTGTCTATTAGCTCTAGCATTTTCTGTTGGTGCTTTTTGTATCTTCATGTATACCATGACTATCTCACAAAGTTAAGATCAAATGAAATAATGAGAATTGTGGTACATTAAATCTACTGAAACTGCATACACTGATCAGTGAAATGTTGTCATAAAAGTTGGCAAATTAAATAAAGCTAGTCCTAGACAAGTACTCCATGATCTCACTCATACTGGAATATGAAATAGTTGATTTCATAGAAAATGAGAGCAGAATAACAGTTATCAGAGACCAGAGAATGCCTGTAGGGTGAGAGACAAAGGAATGCACATTAACTCTACTATTAATTATTGGAAGTTCTAACAAAATAATAGTAAAATAGAATACAATTTTACAAAACCTGAAAAGGAGGGCTGGGGTTGTAGATCAATGGTGGAGCAATTGCCAGGCATGCATGAGGAAGTGGGTTTGAACCCCAGTACCACAAACAAAAAGAAGTGTCAGACCACCAAGAGCCACATGAAAAACTAAATAAAATTGTATTCTCAAAAAACTAGGGATGAGACCACCATCTGATCCTGCTATTCCACTCCTGGGTCCCTTTCCAGGGGATTTAGAATCAGCACATTATACTGACATGGCAATATCTATGCTCATAGCAGCTCAATTTACAATAGCTAAATCATGGAAACAACCTAGATGTCCCTCACTGGATGAATGGATCTAAAAGATGTGGTACATATATACCATGGAATTCTACACAGCAATTAGGAACAATGATATTGCAGCCTTTGAAGGTAAATGGATGGCTATGGAAGAAATTATGCTCAGTGAAATCAGCATAACCCAGAAAACCAAGGGTCGAATGTCTTCACTCATCTGTGGAGGCTGGAACTAGACACTGGCCATTAAGAGAGATGGTCTGTTGTCCAGATATCATGTAATGTTACACAACTTAATACTTTTTTAGAGATGTTGTGGGAAGGGGAAGGGAGGGATAAAGGTGGGTAATTGGGGGGGGCACTCTTGGGGGTAAATCCAATTCTCAGAATCTATATACATTATATATTATTTTGTTAAAATTTGTATGACTGTTCAACAAATAAATTTCTCAATAAAAAAAGAAGACAACGCTAATAACACCCTAAACCCTTAAACTAAACAGTGTCAGTAACCACATTATACACCAAAAGATACCCAAGATGGCACAAAACATAGCAACAATCACAAAGTTTGATACTCAGTTTCCCATATCTATTCTAGCTCTGAATGTGAATGGTCTCAATGCCCCAATTAAAACACACAGATTGGCTTACTGAATCAAAAGCAAATTCCAACAATATGTTGTCTACAGGAGACATACCTCCCACTCAAAAATAGACACAAACTGAAGGTGAAAAGTTGGCAAAATGTCTACCAGGCCTGTGGTCCAAAAAAGCAAGCTGACACTGCTATCCTAATATCTGACAAAATTAATTTCTATCTAAAACTAGTAAGAAAGGACAAAGATGGACACTACATCATACTAAAAGAAACAATTCATCAAGAAGACATAACAATAATTAACATTTATGCCCCCTCGAATATATGGAAAAAATACTCAAGAAAATTAAATCTCTCATTGATCTCAACACAATAATACTGGGGGACACTAGGCAGATCAATAAAACAAAAATATCAATAAAGATATCTCCAATCTGAACAACTCTATTAACCAATTGAGTTTAACACACATCTATAGAATAATCTATCCTAAGTTGGCTGAATTTACCTTAGCAGCAGCTCACAGATCTTTCTCTAAAATAGACCACATCCTAGTCCACCAAACTAACCTTAACAAATACAAAAAGTTGTTAATATTGCATGTATCCTGTCAGACTACACTGCTATAATCTTAGCAATCAACAAGAAGAAAAATAACAGAAATTACTCAAATACTTGGAAACTGAATAATAACCTCTTAAATGAAGAATGGATGAAAGAGGTAATGAGAGCAGAAATCAAGAAATTCTTGGAAATGAATGAGAATGAAGAAACAAAATATGAAAATCAATGGGATAGTATGAAGGCTTTCTCAAGAGATAAATTTATAGCACTGAGTGCATACATCAAAAATCAGGAAAGAGCCCAAATAAATAGTCTTATGCTCAAATTCAAATGCCTCCAAATAAGAGGAACAAACCAATCCCAAAGCTAATAAAAGACAGGAAACAAATAAATCAGAGGTGAAATCAATGAAATTGAGAACAAAAAAATACACATTATCAATAAAAGAAAGAGCTGGTTCTTTGAAAAAATAAACAGGATTGACAGACCCCTTGCCAACCTCACCAAAAGGAAGACTGAAGTGAAGCAAATCAACAAAATCAAGACGAAAATGGAGATATCACCACAGACTCAACCAAAATCCAGAAGATTATCAGAACTTATTGAGAAAATTTATACTCTGCCAAATTTGATAATCTGGAAGATACGGACAGATACTTGGCCACATATGACATCCCTACATTAACACCAGAGGACACTGACAATATAAACCAACCTATCTCAGTAGTGAAATTCAAGCAGCAATCAAAGGTCTTCCAAAAAAGAAAAGCCCAAGACCAGATGAATTTACAGCAAAATTCTACCAAATTTTCACAGAAAAATTAGCACAGATCTTCTATAGGCTTTTCCATGAAATTGAAAGCGTTGGAGCACTCCCAAATACTTTTGATGAAGGAAATATTGCACTGATACCAATATCCAACTAAGACACCTCAAGAAAAGAAAATTACAAACCAATTTCCCTGATGAACATAGCTACAAAAATCCTCAATAAAATTCTAGCCAATCAGATGCAAAAGTACATTAAAAATATAATACATCATGTTCAAGTGGGCTTCATTCCAGGAAAACAAGCCTGGTTCAACAAATGCAAATCAATAAATGTAATTCACCATTTAAACAGATTTAAAAATAAAAATATAATCATCTCAACTGACACAGAAAAAGCCTGTGATAAAATTCAACACCCTTTTATGCTCAAAACCCTGGACAAGACAAGGATCAAGGGAATATACTTTAACTACATCAGATCCATTTATGACAGACCCATAGCCAACATTATGCTCAATGGAGAAAGACTGAAAGCATTTCCACTGAATTCAGGAACAAGACAAGACTGTTCACTTTCCCCACTCTTGTTCAAATATAGTCCTTGAAACCCTTGCCAGAGCTATCAGGCAAGTCAAGGAAATCAAAGAAATTTGTATAGGAAAAGAGGAAGTTAATTTATCTCTATTTGCTGATGATATGATCCTATACCTACAATACCCAATAACCTCGACCAGAAGACTTCTAGAGCTTATAAGCTATTTCAGCAAAGTGGCTGGCTATAAGATCAACACCAATAAATCATTAGCTTTCTTATACTCCAGCAACAAGTCTACAAAAGAAGAAATCAGGAAATCTGTCCCATTCACCAAATCCCCCAAAAAACTTGGGCATAAATCTTACAAAGGATATTAATGACTTCTATAAAGAAAACTATCAAACTTTAAAAAAAGAAATTGCAGAGGATGTGAGTAGATGGAAAAACATTCCATGTTCACTGTTAGGCAGAATCAATATAATCAAAACAGCCATTCTACCCAAAGCCCTACACAGATTTAATGCAATCCCCATCAAGGTACCAATGGCATTCTTCACAGATATAGAAAAAGCAATTCTCAAGTTCATATGGAATAACAGAAGACCCAGAATAGCCAAAACATTTTTCCTCAAGAAGGAGGAAACAAGTGGTATTTCAATTCCTGACCTGAAATTATACTATAGGGCTATAGTAACAAAAACAGCATAGTATTGGTATCAAAACAGAACTAAAGACCAATGCAATAGAATAGAAGATTCTGAGATGAACCCCCATACCTTTAACTATCTGATATTTGACAAAGGGGGCAAAAGCATAGTGTGGAAGAATGATAGACTGTTCAACAAATGGTGTTGGACAAATTGGACAGCCATGTGTAGACAACTGAAATTGTATCCTTACCTTTCACTCTGCACAAAAACTAAATCAAAATGGTTCAAAGAACTGGATAGTAAATCAGCAACTTTACAACTGCTTGAAAAAGTAGTAGCATCAACACTACATGACATAGGGATTCCTTAACAAGACTCCCATTGCACATGCATTAAAGTCAAGAATAAATGCATGGGATACAATTAAACTAAAAAGCTTTTGCATAGCTAAAGATTTAGTCAAGAGTGTCAAGAGAGATCCTACAGAATGGGAGAAAATCTTTGCTTGCTACACCTAAGATAGAGGGCTAATATCCAGACTACACAAAGAACTCAAAAAACTAAACTAGAAAATCATGAATAATCCAAACAGTAAGTGGGCTACAGAACTAAAAAGAAACTTCTCAGTGTAGGAAGTCCAAAAAGCCCATAAACATGAGAAAATGCTCTATATCACTAGCAATAAGAGAAATACCAATCAAAACTTCACTGAGATTTCACCTCACTCTGGTCAGAGTGGCAACCATGAAGAATATGACCAACGACAGATGCTGGAGGGGCTGTGGGAAAAGAGGAACACTGTCACATTGCTGGTAGGACTGCAAACTGGTTCAGCCACTCTGGAAAGCAGTGTGAAGACTCCTCAAAAAATTAGGGCTGGAACCGCCTTATGACCAGCTATCCCTCTTTTGCGTATTTTCCCAAAAGATTTCCCAAAATCAGATAGAGATGGAAAAAATTATGCTAAGTTAAATATCCCAAACTCAGAGACTCAAGGGCTGAATGTTTTCTATCATTTGTGGAAGCTAGAATACAACCGGATACAGTATGATAGATGGCTAAGCTAATAATAACCTCAACATGTATGAATTTTTACACGATCAGGGGGAAACTGGCCTAGGATGCTGGGAGACATGGGGAGGAGGACAGGTAGTCGGGGAGGGAATAGGAAGGATATCAAGGAGACTGGAGGGAGGGAATATAGGATAATCAACTCAGAGTTAAACCTCTGACTTCTGTGAGAAGTCCATTTAATATGGGGGTTTAGTAGAGGAAATATGGAACCATGGGGAACCCAACAGGGGAAACCGTGGAATGGTATCAGCTTTGGATTGCTATGTGAATATACATTTGTTCTTGATTGTTTGATAATGATTCCCTCCTAATTGTAAGTCCTTATTTAATGAATAAATATATATATATATAAAGGTATTGTGTACATTTATAACTAAAAATGAAATTAAAATTATTTTAAAAAACTGAAAAAGAATGGTAATGTTCTTGAAAAACTTCTTTCTGCATGCTTAAAAATCATTTTTCTCAAAGCAAAACATTTGAATGGGGACTGGATTAAAAAATGTGCCTTCAGCATCATAGTTTTCATCTATACTAGTAAGAAAACAACTAAAATAAAACATATGCCATTCACAGTAGCAAAAAAACTCCATGAGAATATGCTTTCACATCTTATTTAAAAGTTAATATTAACACATCGCACAAAACTAAAAAAGACACAAGAAAATATTATAGGAAGAATTTATACAAATCAGTATCAGGCACAGAACAACAGAGAGACTAGAAAAACAAGTGAGTCTGTGTGTGTGTGTGTGTGTGTCTGTGCATGCACACATATTCTTTCACCAAGCACACACAAATAATAATATACCCTAGTACAGTCCTACTTGATTTGTTGTATACCATCAAAGTCCTCCATTTCATTAAATAAAGAGCTGATTATTTTTATACATCCTTAATCATTTATATATGGAAGAACAGGTTCTTTCTCCTCTTTTATTAGCACAAACATAATAAATAGCTTTATGCATACATGGTTGAATTATAAAGTATAACCAGCATTTTTTCTAGAAGTCCTTATTTAATAAGAATATTAATTCCACAGCTTTAAAGACTCATGAAAACTGCACAAAATTGATGTTTTAATATACGTACACCATATCCAACATCAACATGATGAGTATTTGAATCCTGCCATAAAAATGATCCTGTCATTTCTCCCTTCTGTCCTTCCATCCCTTCTATACTACTTCCTCAGGTGACTGTTCTACTTTTTAAAGAGAGAATTGATTTTATTCATTTTTATCTGGGTTTTTGTTTTTCCAACATTTTAGTTGTGCATGTGGTGCCAGGGTTCAAACCCAGGTCCTCATACATGCCGGGCAAGCACTCTGCTGCTGAACCACAACTCAAGCTCTTGTTAATCTTTTATTTTTTTACCACTACACATTAGTTTGCATTTTCTAGTGTTTTATATAAATGGAATTTTACATAAGGGGAAAAGGGTAGATATTTTTTGTCTGGAATCTTACCTTCAGCATGATTTTTAAAGTCAGCCATGTTTTAGTATGTATCATTCCTTTTTATTGCTGAGTGGAGTTCAATTGTGTGTGTGTGTGTGTGTGTGTGTGTGTGTGTGTGTGTTTAATAGTATATTTATCTTGAATGGAATTTTATATTTTTTTAATATTTTGACTATTACAAGTAACCCTGCTCTGAACATTCACACACAATTCTTTGTATGGATATGTGTTTCCATTTCTGTACTGACTGAGGAAAAGAAATCCTGTGTTATATGGTTATATGGATGGTGGATGTACAAATTCTTAACAAATTGTGAGACTGTTTCCAAAGTGCTCGAGCCCAGTCATATATTCTCAACAGTGATAACTGATGGCTCTAAGTGTTCATTTTAGCTAGCACTTGGTATGATAAGACTCGATTTTACTCTATTAAGTATGTAATCCTCTGACATTGTGGTTTCCATTTCCATTTCCCTGATGTTTAATACTTTGGAGTATATTTGCATGTGCTTATTTGCTATTCTCATACATTTTAAGTGAAGTATCTGCTAAGATATTCTGACTATTTTTTGTTTACTTATTGAGCCTGGATAAAAATCCTTCAAATAATACATAATTTGTAAAAAATTTCTCTACATGTTTTCTCCTTTTATTCTCCTAGGGGTACCTTTTTTTTTAAAGAGAGAGAGACAGTGAGAGAGAGAGAAAAAAAGACAGAAACAATGTTTATTTAGCTTTTGATGCAGTTTTCATTGCTTCAAGACTTCATTGTGTACGCGGTGCTGGGGTTTGAACTCGTGTACTCGCACATGCTAGGCAAGCACTATAACTGCTGAGCCACTGCTCCAGCCCCCTACCTTTTTAAAGGTAGATTTATCATTGATTCAGTAGAATTTCTGACCATACTTTATATACATTCTGCTTTTGATTGGAAATCTTTTCCTAACCCAAGATGACAAAGATTTTGTCCAATGTTAGCATCTAGAAATTTTAGGTTTTACTCCTCTGTGTGTTGTTTTAGTCAGCTTTTCGCTGCTGTAACTAAACAACTTCACAAGAATAATCTTAGGAGGAAATGTTTATTTAGTGGCTCATGGTTTCAAAGATCTTAGGTCATAGAAGGCCGGCTCCATTCTTTGAACTCGAGGTGAGTCCCCAAAGGCTTACCCCCAGTGATCCACCTCCTCGTAGCCACACTCTACCCATCTTCAATTACCACTCACTCCCTATGAGAGCATCAATTCACTGATTGGATTAAGGATTTTGTAACCCAATCATTTCCTTTTTCAGCCTCCTTGCATTGTTTCACATTAGCTTTTGGGTGTACCTTTCATACGAACCATAGAATTTCACCCTTGACCCCCAAAAGCGCATGACAATCATGACTTACAGCTAACTCTCAGTGTGAGCTCCTGAAAAAAATCAAGTCAAGTTACAAATGTCTGATATATAAAGGTACAAACTATGAAGTTTTTATATATAAATTTTGATTTAGATAAAAAGGAACATAGAAAGAAGGAATGGGACCAAAGCAAGAACAAAAGTCAGCTGGGCAAAGAAGCCCTGTAGTTCCATGTCCTACATGTGGAGCACATGGCATCATGATGTTTTCTCAACAGGGCTTGTATAGCTCGACCCCTATACCCTTGTTAGTTGCAGTCCACATGCCCTCTCTCTTGGCTTCTCTCTGATTGATTCCTGCAGCTTTCCTCAGTGGTCATTCCATGGTATTGGCACATTTATTAATCTCAGGAGTCTCCACTGCAACTTCAGCTTCCTTCTCAATTCTCAACACATTGCCCCCTCATGGACGTTGACCTTGGGGCACTTGGCCTGACTTCCAAGCCCTTCTTTTGAAATCTTGGTGGAAGCCTCCATGATCCCCCTAATGCCTAAATCCCACAATCCTGCAGAACGAGCACTATGTAGTTGTTGTCAAGGCCTGCTGCCATACCAAGTAGTATCCAAGCCTCCAGCAATATTGGAAGCAGCAGCCTCTGAGTGCCTGGGTGGTTGGCATGTTTAAAAACCTTCCTAAGTCCCCCTGTGAAAGCAGAGTGCCCCACTGGTTTCTTCTCAAAGGAATTTTATTCCCCTAAGCCTGAGATGGGTGTGGTCTTGCCAATTCCTGAGATGCCCTCAAGTCATCTTTCTCATTATCTCTAAGCCAAATCTTGTGCATTTTAATGATGACAATGTCACTAAAAACAGCTACTTCCTTGGCCCAAGTTTTACTCCCACCTTTCAAGTCCATTTTTTAAAATTATGATCTGCTTTCTGGTCCTAATTATCACAATAAACGTGGCTAAAAGCTGCAAGCAATACCCATGCCACCACCTGAATACTGTGCAGCTTAGAAATTTCTTCCACCAGATTTAGTATATTACTTTTAAAATCAGGCTCTCAGAAAGTCTCAGGTCATGGGCAAAAGGCAGACAAATTCTTAGCCAGAACATAATACGAATGACCTGTAGTCCAGTTTCTGAACCTTCATCAGCTCTCTCTGTACTTTGCACAGTCCTATCAGCATTCTTGTCTTCTAAGATCCCACTAAAATTGCCCATTAAGCTCCACTTACAACAATCTAAAGCTTTTCCAGATTTCACTGCTAAACATCACAAAATTCCTCCACAAATTCTAAAACCTTTTGAATCACACAGTCAAGTTAGTCATAGCAAAGATCCCACGTCTCGGTACCAATTTCTATTTTAGTCCATTTTTTTACTGCTGTGACTAAATGACCTGAAAAGAACAATTTTTGGAGGAAAATTTTTATTTGGGACTCACAGTTTCAGAGAACTTAATCCATAGAAGGGCAGTTCCATTCTCAGACTGAAGGAGGGGCTGAATATCATGGCAGAAAAGTGTGGTAGAGAGAAGAAGCTCAAAGCATCACATCATGAAATAGACACCACAACAAATACAAAATACATGCCCCAAAGGCATGCCCCCAATGACCCATCTCATTCAGGCACACCCTACCCAGCTTCAGTTACCACTCAGTTAAATCCCTATCAGAGGATTAATTCACTGATTGAGTTAAGGCTCTCATAACCTAATCATTTCACCTCTCAGCCTTCTTGCATTGTACACATGAGCTTTTAGTGGACAACTTTCACCTGTATATGAACCGTCTGCACTGTTTTCTATGTGGTATATGATTCCAAGTGGGTTTCTGTTTGTCTTTCCTATAGATATTCATTGTTTTTGCACAGAATATCTTTCCCACACTGAACTGCCCTCATGATTTTATCAAGAATCATTTGATCATATATGTGTGTATTTTTATTACATTCTGATTTCTATACATCCATGTTAGGATCCAGAAATATATTATTATTATTTATGAAAAGCAAAAACTGATATAAATGGCAGTAATCAGTCATTAAAATGAGAAAATGATTACTTTGAGGTAATCCAGAAGGGTTATCAATGAAAGCAGGCATTATAGACTTAAATATGCCTGCCTCAAATTCATTTGTTGAAACCCTACTCCAAATTTGATGCAAGTTATAAATAAATTCATTAGCAAGATAATTAAGGCTAAATGAGCTCACAATTGTGGAACCCTAATCTAAAAGGACTGGTATACTTATAAAAAGTGATAAAGATGCTAGATATTTCTCTCCTTTCCCACATGTGCGGAGGGAAGAACCATGTGAAGGTATAACCACAGTGAAAAAGCAGCCATCTTCAAGCCAAGAAGAGATCCTTCACCAGAAACTAACCTTTATGGCAACTTAATCTTGGATTTCTAACCTCCAGAAATGTAAGAAAATAAATTCTTGCAGTACAAAGTGCCCAGTTTGTGGTATTTTGTTACAGTGGCCCAAGCAGAGGGATTCAAGAAACTCTTGAAGAACTTATAATGGAAAAACTTGAGTCCCTACTGAATGTGTTTGTGAGCTTTAGTTTTACTCACTGTACTAATCAAGAAAAATGTCTCAAACTAGTTGTTTTTAATGATAAGAACTGTACCATTTCATACACCTGACAGAACTTAATTTATAAACACAAAATAATTTTCAGATTATAACATCAAAACATGTGGATAGACTTTGAGTTGATATATCTGGAACAATTTCACACCAATATTGTGAAAACAGAAAAATATTAGGGTCCATAAAAATGAGGCTCTAAGGTTGAAGTATCTGTAAATATTTGATATGAAAAAAATACTGAAACTATACAAAAATTTCAAATTAAAGTACACTATCATAAACTTGAAGTATGAACTAATGGTGAGAAAAAGTAGCTTTTGTTGAAGGCAGAATTCTTAAAAGGAAAAATAGAGTTTGACCTGGTTTCATAAAGCAGTTCTTGTCTAAGTAGCTGTGGGATAGCAAAGGAGTCTCATAGGCAAAATAGCATGGGTCAAGAAAAGGAAAAAAACACCCCACAAACACTAAATCTCGGAAGGGTGTGGTAGCTACAGAACTAAGGTGTTGGAATGGTCAAGAGAAAATGCAAAGATTCTAAGACTCATTGACAAATTTTGTATTAATATATTCTAAAGCATTATGTAATGATGAATCTTTATTCCAAATTAAAAGACATAATTTCACTATAGCTCTATATTTGTCTTCAGTATTTGACATTTGTCCTATTTATTTATAAACAGAGTTTTCAGCCAGAGATGAAAAAGCTCCTATACTCCAGGAATCAACTTTAATGAGAAAAGGAAAACAAAGAAGAAAATCATAATTTCAATGTATGACACTATAATGGTAAAAATTACTTTCATGCAAACAGGAATCCAGCAGTTAATGCATTTGCAACCAAATCACACATCAAACAAAAAGAATATAAAATCTAAAAACAAGTCTGAGCGATTTTAAGTGGAGTTAGGAATATGAGCTGTGGAGAGGGCTCTAATGGGCCTAGGTTAAAAGCACTTTAGTCATTTTCTTTAAGAGAAAGGGAGAGTGAGAGAGAGAAAGAAAGAGGGAATCAACTTTATTTAGTTTTTCATCTGGCTTTCATTGCTTCAACACTTATTTGTATATGTGGTGCTGGGTTTGAATGGGTCCTAGCACATGCCAGGCAAGTGCAATACTGCTGAGCCACAGCTCCAGCCAACTTTAGTCAGTTTTGAAATGAATAATGTTATCTTTTATTTTCAGTTTTGTAAGTGAAATACAGTGGAACAAAGGCTCTCAGTCTCAGGTCATGTGCTGTCCTGTCCCAATGACCTCTAGCTCCCAGGTCCCCACACAGCCACTGTTGCCACTTTGCTCCAGCACAAGTGCCCCTGCCTGAGTCTTGGAGAAGGTATCTCAGGCATCTTTGAGGATTTTCACTCATACCTCACTAACCTGGCTCTTGAGGGAGGGTCAGAGTAAATAGTAACTAAACAACATGAAAATCTGAGATACTGTGATTTTCATGCTTTTCAAATGAGGGTCTTATATATGCATTTTACACTACACCCCACAAACCAGCAGTACCTGAAGGCTTGAAGCAATGGACAGTCCCGTAGGCATCGCTGAGCAAAACCCTTAGCTCCTTTAATGTCAGTTTCCACATCTGTAAAATAAGAAAATCAGTCCCTCTCTCATTGGATTTCTCTGAAGATTTTGGGGTGATTCATGCAAAGCATTTGACCCAGCACTGTATTCATTTTAATGGTCAATACTAATCAGAAACAAATCTCAATTTGTCTCATCTGTCTACAGAAGAATACTTCAAAATAACCATTCTCACAGGTGTAGATAATGTGCATCCTGATCTTGCTTCAAATGTTCGATTTACTTTTACTTAATACTTTTTAGAATGTGTGGAACAAAATATCCATGCCTCACCTGTAAGCAAACAAAAAGCTTTGAGATTCCCATAAGATTTAGTTGTTAAAAGCTCAGAAATCTTCACAAGTGCTAGACTTAAAAAAAAAAAAATGCTGAGCAAAAATCACTCAAGCACTTGACCCTTTCACAAAAGCTTTTACCTCCCATTAGGAAACAAAAACGGAGGATCGTACGCCAGGCTCTGACTACAACGGAACTTAATCAAATCAACGACACAGAAACGTTTCGAGCACCTTCACCCAGCCCCGCCCAGTCAGACTAACCGCTACCGCCGTTTCCGTAGGAACGCCCGATTCCTGCGCGTCACGCTCCGCGCCGGAAGTCACCCGCCCTCAGCTTCACGCTTCCCTTCCGTGCTTGCGCGCTGTTTTGCTGGAGTCAGCTCGCTCGCAGAAGGAAGAGTTTAAGTTAGCCACGGGTTCTCTACCTGGCCCTTCCGGGGAGCGGGCATAGGAAGCTCGGAACCAACGAGGTCAATCTCAGCTCTCAAACCAGTTACTGTGCATTTCTTCAATGGGCAGAAGTCCGGATGGGGCAGGGGTTAAAGATGCGGCTCCAGGAGCCTCTTTATGAACCACAGCGAGCTTCCAGGAACTTGGACAATAGCAACTGGTAACTCCCCTTCACGCTTCCTAGCACAGTGCCTGACCTTTAGTAAACTCGGGATCCATCGCTTGCTCTTTATTGACGGTGGAAAATGAAGGAGACGGAGTATGAACTATAGCTTGTCTGAAGAAATTGCTGATATGTAATGAGACCTTCTACCTTTAGTGCCTCGTTTCTTCCTCTACTTACTGTCCCATTCCTGATTGTTTACAGCCAGATCTCAAGAAAGATCTTTTTATATTTGCTGTCTGCATTTCTTTTTCTTGGTTTGTTCTTCAGTCCAGTCTCAGCCAACATTTGCCTTTACTGTAAGCGCTTTCTTTTTCTTTTTTTCTTTTTTCTTTTTTTTTTTTTTTTTTTTTTTTTTTTTTTTTTTTGTACTTGTATTTTCCGTTCTGATACGTGAGTAATGAGGAATCAGAACCAATGCATTGCCAACAGAAGCCTGCTGGTTGATTTGTTAGCAGATAGCAAGCCAAAAGTCAGTGCAAAGAATTAATTTTACTTGTGGACTACAATCTGCTGTCAACTTTGTATAACTGGAAACCTGCTATCATTGTCACCTCAAAAGTATAACTCATTTTCTCCGAAGCAAATTCACATTAAACTTATAAAACACTATGAACAAGAAAACTAGATTTTTTTTCTTTTTTTTTCTTCTTTTCTACAGGTTAGAGTGTAGAACTACAGAAGGCAGTTTTAGTCCATGATTCAGTTTTGTGCCATGATGCATCTCTTCTCCTGTGGGTTTTTCAATAGTTAAGTCATTACAAGGCAGATTGGAATTTCCTTGAGTTGACTGCCAATTTTTGCCTCTTTGTGATTTATTTTCCTTAGTTTAAGTTGACATTTCTTATATGCTCATAAGATCATTTCCCAACAGGTATATTAGGCTCTTCTACTTTATGATCATATTTTTGTAGTGTTAAACCAAGAAGTGATTCAGGTTGTCTTGACTGTGTTCAGACTTAATCAGGTTAACTTGAGGGCATTTATTTGCCTATGTTCCAGGTTATGTATCACTGTCAGCACGTGAACAGTCTGTGGTGTAAGTCTGAAGTATATTCTTCTGATTTTATAAATTATGTAAAATGCATACTCTTGCTTTTGGAATCCCTCACTGCAGGTCACCAGTATTGATGATAGCCTGCAGATTTTTCCTTCATTGTCTCTATTAAAACACTTTTCTTTCTTTGTGTTTCTTCTCTGAGAATATTTCATTTTAGTTGTCATGACTATTGTTTATCTTTGCTCACTTTATTTCTTTCTTTCCCTCCCAAATAGCATCTAACAATTCTAACTTTGATAGTTTCATTTGCTTTTGGGTAGACAGTTTGCCAAAATGTGTTGCATGTATGCTGTGTGTTGGTTTTTCGATGTTTTTTTGTTTGTTTGTTTGTTTGGTCTTTTTTTTTTTTTGCAATATTGGATATTTTAGGCCTCTCGCTTGAATTCTTGGATTATCTGTCAGCCAACTTCATAATTCCTGGGTGACAAATGAATTGGCAAACTTCAAAAGCCCAACCAAACTACTTATCAGTTTTTGATAACTAAAGCTACATTTGGAGTGGGCAGATATGAGAAAATTTTATTTCATTTTTTTCTTTCTTTTAATTTGTGCAACAATCATACATAGTGAAGGGATTCATTGCTACATATTCATACATTCCCAGGTAATGACAGTATAATTTTTATATTGGTTCAGCATCATCTTACATAATGAAGGGATTCATTGTTTCACATTGATACATGCATATGTGTTGCCACAATTGCTGAAACTTGATCCTTGTCCAGGATATCTTCCCTCTTCCCCCACTCCCCAATCTCATGATTCCTCTGTAGTTCCCTCAAGTTACAAATATAAATGACCATATAGATGTAATTTAAATATTGAAATTACTAGATTTATACACCTACCTGGGTATATTTGGTGTTCTCATGAGAGTCAACTGTACACTCTACAGTATTGAACATCCTCCTTTTTCCTTCTTCTCGTCCCCACCCACCTCCCCTCCCTTCGTAGACATAGTCTACGTAACACAGCTTGTGTGTTACATAAGAACTGGCGGGTCTATTAAATAAACTTGACTAACTTTCATCCTATCGTAGGTTTGACTCTGGCTTCAACATATGAGAGAAAAAAATCAACCCTTAGAACTCTAGGATTTGCTTATTTCACTCAGCATGATTTTTTTCCATTTCCATCCATTTGCCTGCAAAACCCATGACATTGTTCTTATTAATAGCTGAGTAAAACTCCATTGTATATATACACCACAATTTTTGGATCCATTCATCCAGTGAAGGGCAGGCATATAGGTTGATTCAATAATTATTAATTGTAAATTGAGCTTCTTTAAACATTGATGTACCTGTGTCTCTGTGATAAACTGATTCTAGTTCTTCTAGGAAAATAACCAGGAGTGAGAAAGCTGGGTCATATGGTGCTTCCATCCCTAATTGTTTGAGAAGTCTCCACACTACTTTCCAGAGTGACTGTACCAGTTTGCAGGACCACCAAAAGTGTTATTCTGCACAACCCCTCTAGCATCTGTTACTGTTCATATTCTTCATTTTTGCCATTCTGACTGGAGTGAGGTGGAAACTCATTGTGGTTTTGAAACTCAGTGTGATTTTCTCTGATTGCTAGTGATGTAGAACACTTTCTCATATACTTTATGGCTTTTTAACCTGTTGAGAAGTTTCTGTTTAGTTCCATAGCCCTATTATTGATTGGAGTGTTTGTTTGTTAAGTTTTTTGTGATCTTATAGTCTGGATATAAGCTCTTTGTCAGAGAGGTAGCAAGCCATGATTTTCTCCCATTCTGTAGGTTTCCTTTTGATGTTCTTGACTAATTTCTAAGTGGTGCAGAAACTTTTCAGTTTAATGGCATCCCACTCAATAATTCTAGGCTTTAATTCTTGTGTTATGGGAGTCTTGTTAAGGAAGAAGGTGCCTACACCAATATTGTAGAGTTTTAATCCTATTTTTTCTTCTAATAATTGCATGGCTGCTGGTTTAATTCCTAGTTCTTTCATCCATTTCAATTTGAGTTTGTGCAGGGTGAGAGATAAGAATCTAATGATAACTGTATGCAAACTGGAGTTTGTCCAGTACCATTTGTTGAACAGGCTGCCTTTCCTCCATACTAAGTTCTTGCCTCCTTTGTTTACTGTCAGATGTTTAAAGACTTATGGATTAGTCTCAGTGTCTTTTCTTCTATTTCATTGGTCTTCCTGTCTACTATGATTCCAATACCATGCTGTTATTATTACTACAATTCCATAGTATAATTTTAGGTCAGGTATTGTAATCCCTCCTATCTTTGTTTTTTTATATTTGTTTGTTTGTTTGTTTGTTTGATTGGCTATTCTAGGTTTCTTAGTGTTCCAAATGAATTTGAGAATTGATTTCTCTATCTCTATAAGGAATGACATTGGTATCTTGATGCAGATTACATTGAATCTGTACAGTACTTTCAGTAGAATGGCCATTTTAACTGTATTAATTCTGCCTAACAAAGAACATCGAATGTTTTTCCATCTTCTCAGGTCTTCAATTTCTTTCTTCAATTTTTGATAATTTTCATTGAAGAGGTCTTTTATTTCCTTTGTTAGATTAATTCTCAAGTATTTTATTCTTTTTGAGGTTAATGTGAATGGGACATATTTCCTGATTTCTTGCCAGAATTGCTGTTGCAGTATAGGGAAGCTATTGATTTATGGGTGTTGATCTTTTATCCTGCCACTTTGCTGAATTCATTGATAAATTCTAGAAGTCTTCTGATAATTTTCCTAGGTCTTCTAGGTATAGGATCATACCACCAGCAAATATAGATAGTGTAACTTCCTATTCAAATCCCATTGATTTCCTTCTCTTGTCTGATTGCTCTGGCTAGGGTTTCAAGGACTCAATTAAAAAACAGTAGTTAGAGTAGACAGCCTTATCTTGTTCCTGGGTTTAATAGGAATGCTTTCAGTTATTCTATATTAAGTAAAATATTGACTGTGGGTTTGTCACAAATGGCTTTGACAAAATTAAGGTAAATTCCTTTGATCCTTATCTTCTCAAGATTTCTGAGAATAAATAGGTGTTGCATTTTGTCAGCGGCCTTTTCTGCATCAAATGAGATGAACATATGTTTTTTTGTCTTTAATTCTGTTTCAGTGGTGTATCACACTTTTTATTTGGGTAGTGAACTAGCCTTGCATGCCTACAATGAAGCCCACTTGATTGTGATATATTATTTTAAATTTTTTTTAGGGCTGAGAACTGAACTCAGGGCCTTGTGCGTGCTAGGCAAGCGCTCTGCCACTGAGCTAAATTCCCAACCCCTTTAATATGTTTTTTGATGTGGTTTTCTAGAATTTTATTAAGAATTTTTGCATCTATGTTCATCAGGGATATTGGCCTATAGTTTTCTTGATGTATTTTTGTTGGGTTTTGATATCAGGGTTATGGTTGCCTCATAAAAAGTGTTGGGGAAAGTTCTATCACTTTCAGCTTCATGGAATACCTTATTAAGGAGAGGTGTTAATTCTTCTATAAGGGTCTGGTAGAACTCAGCTGAGAATCCATCAGGTCCTGGGCTTTTCTTTTCTGGAAGGGCTTTGTTTGCTATTTCCATTTCACTGCATGATATTGGTCTATTGAGCTGATCAATATCTTTCTGCATCAGTTTGATAATGATGAATTATGCTAGATATTTGTCCATGTCCTCCAGATTATTCTCCTTGGAGGACTATGGTTTTTCAAAATAGCTTCTGATAATATTCTGGATTTCATGAGTCAATGGGGATGTCTCCATTTTCTTTTCTGATTTTGTTGATTTGCTTCATTTCATTCCTTCCTGTGGTGAGGTTGGCTAGTGGTCTGTCAATGTATTTATTTTTATAAGAATCACCTTTTTGTTTCATTGATTATTTGCATTGTTTTTGTTCTCAATCTCATTGGTTTGGGCTCTGTTCTTGGTTATTTCCTGTTTCCTACTGGATTTGGGATTGGACTGTTCTTCTCTTTGTAAAGATTTGAGGTATACTATAAGTTTATTTATTTGGGCTCTCTCCTGATTTTTGATGAACACATTCAATGCTATAAGTGTACCTCTTAAGAATGTTTTCATACTGTCCCAGAGGTTATGATGTTGTCTTCATTCTCATTCATTTCCAAAAATTTAGTGTTTTCTTCTCTCATATCCTCCTTGATCCATTCTTCATTTAAGAGGGTATATTATCAATCTCCATGTATTTATGTATTTTCTGTTGTTTTCTATTGCCATCATCATACCATTGTGGTCTGATAGGATACATGGGATTATATCAAGTTTTTTGTATTTGCTAGGATGACCTTTGTGGATTAAGATATGATATATTTTGGAGAAGATTCCATGAACTGCTGAGAAGAAGATAAACTCAGGTGATTTTGGATGGAATATTCTGTAGATGTCTGTAAGGTTCATTTGATTTATAGAGTTGTTTAGGCTGGAGACTTCTCTGTTGATTTTGTGTTTCAGTAATAAAGGTGTATTAAAGTCCTCCAATATTATTATGTTATTATATATGTGTGGTTTAATGTCATGGAGTAGTACTTTGACACACTTGGGAGCATAGAAGTGTGGGGGCATAAGTGTTAACTCTGGTTACATATTCTTTTTATTTTCTTTTTTCTTTTTTTTTTTAAGAGAGGGCTAGTGAGAGAGAGCACAAGAGAGAAAGAATCAATTTTGTTTAGTTTTTCATATAGCTTTCATTGTTCCAACACTTCATTTTGTATGTGGTGCTGGGATTTGAACCCACACCAGGCAAGGGCTATAACTGCTGAACCACCACTTTAGCCTTTAGCCCCTGGTTATATATTCTTAATGTAGCATTCCCTTAACTAAAATATTGTGGCCTTCTTTGTCTCTTCTGACCAATTGTTGGTCAAAAACT
The DNA here is from genome assembly GCA_004027875.1 of Aplodontia rufa. Classification (NCBI taxonomy): domain Eukaryota; kingdom Metazoa; phylum Chordata; class Mammalia; order Rodentia; family Aplodontiidae; genus Aplodontia; species Aplodontia rufa. The sequence continues at coordinate 8,984 of PVKS010026243.1, read as the reverse complement.
AGTTTGTCAGATATGAGTATCATGACACCAGTTGCTTTTTTGGTCTGTAAGCATGGTAGGCGTTTTCCAACCTTTTATCTTCAATTTCTGGCTGTCTTTGGCTGTGAGGTGAGTCTACTGTATGCAGGATAATATGCTGCTAATCTGTGTTTTTTGATTGGAGAATTGAGTACATTCACATTCAGTGTTAGAATAGATATGTGATATATTTTGATCTTTGCTGAATTTTGTGCCATCTTGGATATCATTTTGTGAGTTATGCTTTTATTGACTTTTGTGGGATTTGTGAGTTTTTTGCCTGTTCTTCTGTTTGAAGTTTGTCTTTCAGTTTCTCTCTAGAGTTGGTTTTGTGTTCATGCATGTTTCTAATTTGTTCTTATCATGGAATGTTTTATTTCCCCACAATATTTGAAGCTAAGTTTTGCTAGGTATAGTAAGTTTGGCTCAAAATTATTTTCTTTTAATGTTTGAAATTTTTCATTCTATGCTTTTCTCACCTTTATGATCTGATTTGAGAAATCCACTGTGATCCTTATTGGTTTGCCTCTGAATGTTACTTGGTGATTTTTCTCTTACCACTTTTAATATTCTTTGTTTTCTTTGTTATTCATTTTGAATATAATGTGTCTTAGTGAGTTTCTCATTTGATTAGGTATGTTTTGTGTCCTATAGGCTTCTTGAATATGAAAATCTGGTTCTATTTTGATATGGGGGAACTTTTCTTTGATTATCTCATTGAGTAGGTTCTTTATGCAGTTTGTTGGTTTTTTAATGGTTTTCCCTATCCCAATCACCATCATGTTATTTCTTCTGAGTTCCTCTGATTCTTCTTGGAAATTCTGATCACGATCATTTTTTTCCTTGTCTGTGATCTGTGTGTTCAAGATTTTTCAGCCTGTATTCATTGTCTGATGTTTGCTCTTCAAGAGCTGAAGTTCTATTTTCTACTAAATCTACTCTGATATAAATATCTTCCATTGAGCTTTTAAATTCATTGACTGTGTTTTTCAATTCTAACAGTTCTGCTAAGTCTTTCTTAAGTGTCTCTAATTCTTTTTGAAAATGGTGTTTCCTGCCCAGAACTTAGTTCCTGGGACCCTCTCCAACCCAAACTCACAGGACATGAGGCAGCCAGAACACAGAACTCCTGGGACAGTCAGAGGATGATGGTGCAGCACCTAGGATAACCTCTGACCCATACTTATGGCTCTAAACAGCTGCCTGGACTGCCTGGCTTTCTCAAGGTGGTAATCTCCCCAGATCTGCACGGCCAGTTTGGAAGCACATCTAAGTATCTGCATTAATGCAGACCCTGGCTTCAGCCAAGGAGCAGGACCTCTTCTGATACTAGGAGTCTCCATGCCAATTTGTCATTCCTATATTTGGTGTGTGTACTTCCCTCCCTCTGTGCCAAACCAGCAGCACAACTGCCAGCTAGTGGACCTTGCAGCCAGAACTGCTTGACCTCTATGAGGTTTTTCTTCCTTGTTTAATTTTCCCAAGCCTCCAATTCTCTAGTTTTCCTTCTTTGTTTACTAATCAGTTTTGGCAAAATTTTGCCATTTACCCACCTTACTAAAAGGCACTTCTCCCACTGTTGGTGTCCCACATCATGGAGAGATTCTACATGCAGTCAAAGGCTTTCCGAAAAAGAAAAGCCCAGAACCTGATAGATTCACACCCAAATTCTACCAGTCCTTTACAGAAGAATTAACACCAATCCTATACAAGGTTTTCCATGAAATTGAAAGGATTGGAACCTTCCCAAACACTTTTTAAGAAGCAAATATAACCCTGATATCAAAATCTAACAAAGACACATCAAGAAAAGAAAACTACACACCAATTTCCCTGATGAAAATAGATGCAAAAATCCTTAATAAAATTCTAGCTATCTGGATCCAAAAATACATTAAAAAATAATACATCATGATCAAGTGGGCTTCATTTCAACAATGCAGGGCTGGTTCTACATAGGCAAATAAATAAATGTAATTCACCACTTAAACAGAATTAAAAATAAAAATCATACAGTCATCTCAATTGACACAGAAAAGGCTTTTAATAAAATTCAGCACTTGTTTATGCTCAAAACTCTGGAGAAGATAGGATCAAAGGAAGATATTTTAATTATGTAAGAGCCATTTATGACAGACACATAGCCAACATTGTGCTTAATGGAGAAAACTGAAATCATTTCCATTGAATTGAGGAACAAGACAAGGATATTAAGGACCTCTGCAACCAAAACTATCAAACATTTAAAAAAATTACAGAAGACCTGAGTAGATGGAAAAACATTCCATGTTCTTGGTTAGGCAGAATCAATATCATCAAAATGGCCATTCTACCCAAAGCCCTATACAGATTTAATGCAATCCCCTTCAAGATACCAATAACATTCTTCATGGATATAGAAAAAGCAATTCTCAAATTCATATGGAATAACAGAAGGCCCAGAATAGACAAAACATTCATGAGCAAGAAAGAGGAAGCAGGATATGTCACAATTCCTGACCTGAAATTATACTACAGGGCTATAGTAACAAAAACAGCATGGTATTGGTATCAAAACAGAATTGAAGACCAATGGAACAGAATAAAAGATACCAAGACAAACCCTCAAAGCTTTAATCATCTGATATTTGATAAAAGGGGCAAAAGTATAGTGTGGAAGGACAGCCTGTTTAACAAATGGTGCTGGACAAACTGGACAGCCATATGCAGACAACTGAAATTGCATCCTTACCTCTCACCCTGCACAAAAATCAAATCAAAATTTTTCAAGGATCTGGAAATTAAATCAGAAAGTACACAATTGCTTGAGAAAAAAATAGGATAAACACTACATGGCATAGGTGTCGGCACCACCTTCCTTAACAAGACTCCCATATCACAAGAATTAAAGCCAAGAATAGATGAATGTGATGCCATTAAAGTAAAAAGCTTCTGCACAGCTAAAGAATTAGTCAAGAGTGTCAAGAGAGAACCTACAGAATGGGAGAAAATATTTGCCTGCTACACATCAGACAGAGAGCTAATATCCATAACATACAAAGAACTTAAAAAAAAGAAAAACCCACAAATAATCCAATCAACAAATGGGCTAGGGAGCTAAACAGAAATTTCTCAATGGAGAAAGTCCAAGAAGCCCATAAATATATGAGAAAATGCTCCACATCACTAGCAATAAGAGAAATTCAAATCAAAACTTCACTGAGATTCCACCTCACTCCTGTCACAGTGGCAAAAATGAAGAATATGAACAATAACAGATGCTGGAGGGGTTGTGGGAAGAAAGGAACACTGACAGTGATGGTGGGACTGCAAGCATGTACAGCCACACTAGAAAGCAGTGTGGAGATGCCTCAAAAAAATAGGGCTGGAACCACCTATTACCCAGCTATCCTACTCCTGGGTATTTTCCCAAAAGAGCTAGAATCAGCATATTACAGAGATACAGCTTCATCAATGTTTATAGCAGCTTATCTTACTATGGCTAAATTAAGGAAACAACCCAGATGCCCCTCACTGAATGAGTGGATTCAAAAACTGTGGTACATATATATAATGGAATTCTACTCAGCTATCAGAGAGAACAATATCATGGCATTTGCAGCCAAATGGATGGAAATGGAAAAAATTATGCTGAATGAAATATCCCAAACTGAGAGACTCAAAGGCCACAAGTTTTCTCTCATATGTGGAAACTAGAATATAATTGGAAATGGTATGATAGACTTCTAAGCTAATAATAACCTCAACATGGGTGAATTTTTACATGAGCGGGGGAACCTTACCTATGATGCTGTGAGATGAAAGGACAGGGGCAGAGAGGAGGGGTGGAAATAGGAGGGAATATCAAGACATCTGGAATGAGGGAGTAGGGGGGTTATTAACCCAGTGGGGAACCTTCAACTTACATGAGAAGCTCAACTAACATGGGGCTAAAGTAGGGGAAACATGGGATCAGGGGGAACCCAAAGGGGAAAGATTGTGAATTGATATCAGCCTCAGGTTGCTCTGTTACTATGTGTGTGTTCGTTATGTGGTGACAATTCCCTCCTACATGTAAGACTATGTTGAATGAATAAATAATAATAATTTCTTGGAATGTTGGGCCTTTTTTAAAAAATCAGCACATTTCTCTTAAAACCTCTGACAGACTATTGATAATATTCCTTCACTGTTATGGAGCAAATTTGATTTAATCAAATATAAATATTAGGCAAAGATTTAATTGAAGTGGTTGACTGTTTAATAATCAAACAACACATTTGTTCCAGAGTTAAGTATCAGTTTAATTTTTGAAATATTTGTTCCTCATAGGTTGTGAATATGAGAAAAGAACTGAAGAGAACCTGAGTTTTAGTTAACCAAAAACTTGTAAGAAATGTTGGCAAACTGAAAGCCAAAAATGATATTTATTTGAAGTAATGATCCTATGCATAATAAAATGTCAAAATTATTTTTATTAAATATATACAAAATTTAAGTTTCAGACCTAGTAGAATAGTTAAAAACCTCATTCCTCACTTTATAAGTAGAGATGATGAGTGACACAAAATGTGCTATATCAGCATGTCTGTCTGTGCTTTTGACCATATTTGATTAAGACACAGGATTAATTGCACCAATTTTTTTAACTCTCCTTTTGTTTTTTTTTTTTAGAGTGAAATTACCCTACAGTTATTTATGTGTATCGTGTTATTAGAAGCTATTTCAAAATGTTGGGAACCATTTTAAAGGTTTGGTAATACCTTTGTCACTTTTTTCTGCAATTGTTAATTAATCTGAAATCTTTAATCCATTGTGGAAGTTTTTATCAGTTTATTGTATATCATGTAATTTTTTGAGGGAAGAGAATGTTTTCTATTTTCATTATTAACAGTGTGGGTATGGGTGGAAAAGTATTTTATACTTCTCATAGTTTAAGCATGGATATTTAGAAAGCCTTCAGATTTTTTTATTAATTTCATGATTTCATAAATGTTCCAGAAGATAGACCTCCTCTCTGATATAATTGGATGTATAATATATTTATTTTCTCTTTAATTATAAATACAAATTTTCATTAAATAAAATTATATCCAGTCTTTAATTGTAGCTTAGTAAGCTTATAGTACAGTAAATATGTTACTGATTGATTAAAAAGTATTATTGAACTTAAACATTAAGGGACTAGGGAAACAACCAATCAATCACTATTATAACACCAATACAGTGCTTATTTTGTCAGGTTCAAACACTTAGGTCTCATTATCAAATTGGGTTGTATGTTGGGGTAGAAGAGAGAAGGGGCACTAGAAGATGGAATGTTTGACATTTAGAGATAACACTTCTCTCAAAGAAATGAAAATACTTTTCATTAAAATGTAACTCTAAAATTCTTTCCTGGATTATATATTTTATATTTTGCAGGGGTACAGGAAATGTGCTTTTAAAAACCAACAACAGGAGGGTAGAGTGGTGGCTCAGTGGTTATGGTGGCGCTTGCCCGGATCACTCAAGTACACAGATTCAAAACCCAGCACCCACGTACACAATCAATTGTCAGAACAATGAAAGCCATGTTAAAAATTCAACAAAAATTAATTCTCTGTCTCTCTCTCTCTTTCTCTCTCTCTCTCTTTCTCACTGTCCTTCTCTCTTTGAAAAAATAAACAACAACAATAGGCATAACAATTGTTTTTAAAAATCCATGCAACAAAGATAAGAACTTGTGTGGGTGTGTATCTATGTCTCTTATCAGCCCACATTTTGTGTATTTGTGTTATTAACTTATTGAATATTCCTGAGAATTGCTCAAGGCTTATTACTATCTGAAAAATGTAGTATCTTTAGAAAATTATAATATGCTTCAGCTTGTGTTTTTCTTGTACTAAATTTGTTAAATCTGGACTATTTTGAGTCAAAACTCCCAAACTAAACTCATTCATATTTATTAACACTGCATGTGTAAGATTATTATTTTTACTATCACTTTACATGCACTGTTTCAATTAAGTTCTAGAATTAAAGTGTTCATTCTGAATACTCATTTTTGTAGTCCTAAGTTATTCACAAGTTTTGAGCTAATATATAATTGCAGTTTTATTTTGCTGTGGAAGGAATACAATATGTACAATAAGCTTATATGCAGAGTATAAAGACTTTGAGGGCAAAAGATAATCATTAAAGTACTTCCCTTTTAAAACTCTCAATAATTCATTTGATTTAGTTAATTAGAAAGGAAAGTTGTCCTGTTTGAGCTGTGTATAAAGCTCTACATACAACTTAATTTCTGATAATTCTTAAATCTCATCAGTAGAGGGAAGTTAGATCCAGTGCTAAAGCTTATATATTTACAAGTTTGCTGTGTCAGTCTCAGGTTGTTTCTCTGCCTTTCCCTGTTATTATGTAAGATTCTTGTGGAATTCCAGGCCTTGTAGAAAGCCAGAATTTATTGCCTGTATATGCCTTGAATTCATAAAATTTGAGATTATGGCAATGGTTAGTGTGGTCTGGGTTGGTTCATCTGACTTGAGCTTATTTTATAATGATTTTAAAATTCTGAGTCAAATTTAAATATAAAAATAAGAGCACTGAAAAAACTATATATTCACTTTTCTTCATTCTCAAATTTCATTTCCTATAGTACATTTACAAAATTGGACTTTTCTAAAAGAAGTGAATACATGTATCATTTTCTTTTTGAAAGTAATTCATAATTTTCTAAGAACTTTTTACAATATGAGAGTATCAAAGAAATAGTCACAAAACAGTAAATTCACTCTCAGTTAAATTTGTAGGAAAACCTCTATTTACTTATTTTTCCAGAGGAATTTTATCCTTGGCTCATTTCCCAAATTTTTCTAGTCATGGCATAATGCCCCCCCCTTTTTAACCCAAGAGTGCTTAACCAATAAGGCTCATCCCCAGCCCTTTCTTGTTTTTTATTTTGAGATAGGATCTAGCTAATTTTCTTAGGGCTTCACTAAATTTCTGAGACTAGTTTTGACCTTACAATCCTGCTGACTCAGTTTCCCCAGCCACTGGGATTATAGGTATCTGCACCCAGCCTGATTCTTACCTTATATGATAATAGAGTATTTTGTTACAAGATGACATCCTCATTTAAAAAAAAAACCCACTGGAAATATTTTCAAATGGGAATTTGTTTTTTCTGGCCCAGAAAAAAAAATGACCTGATGTTTGTGATACTATAACATTAATCACAGGTTCTAATTTTATAGACTATAATATATGAGTTCTAGGTCTTTCATGCCTAATAGAATTCATACTTTTTAACTTTAAGTGTAATTACTGACCTCTGAAAAGTTTCATCTTGGGAGCTTAAGTAGCTTATCAATACTTATGATTCCTAAGTTATTTAACTGGAGGAGTAGATGATACATTTAAACATATAATGACATTGTTCAAACTGTGCAAAAAATTACTTCCTCAATAATAAAGGTCATAACTAGCATTATCTGAGCACTTACTACATTTCTAACAGTACATCGTGCATCACATTCAGTGTTATGAGTTGCATATCATTATTATCCCTGTCTTACAGAATAAGAGATGGTTTATAAAAATTAAGCAGTTCCCCCAAGGTCAAATGATTGTTAATGCTGGACTCCAGAATTAACTGGTCAAATGATTGTTAATGCTGGACTCCAGAATTAACTGTAAAGTTTACAGAGTTAGCCACTTTACAACTCTGTTTCAGTAAGACAGGACCTTCCTGAAAAGTATCTAGAGCACTGTCCTATATATCAGGTGAGACATTTTAAATAACATCATACCTTCTAGGAAAAAAGGCCAAGGATATGTACCTTATTTCAGATCCTTTAATTCCCCACACATAAGCATACACGGTTAACCTATATCTATGTTTGGGATTTTTTCTGTGTGTGAGTCATTGTTCTTTTTACCTCTCTCTGAGGCCATTATTTCTCCCTATGTTGAGTATTCTTTTTTCACTTCTTTTTTTAAAGAGAGAGGGAGAGGATCCGGGAAAATGGTGAATGGCAAGCAAGTTGCACTCTAACACTCTCTGTGACCTGAAAGGAAGAAACACTGGGATAGCTACCTTCCAGCAAGGAACACATATTGGAAAAGATTTGCTGAACACAGCTTGGGTCAGTGGGAGATCAGTGACTGAGAGATTTGGGTGTAACAAGTGGAAAAGAGACCAAATAAATAAACTTATGCTCCAACTCAAATCCCTAGAAAAAGAAAACAATCCAATAACAAATCCAACAGAAGGCAGGAAATAATCAAGACCAGAGCTGAAATCAATGAAACAGAACATAAAAACAATACGAAGAATCAACAGAACAAAGAGCTGGATCTTTGAAAAATTAAATAAAATTGACAGACTCCTAGCCAACCTTACCAAAAGGAAGAATGAAGTAAAGCAAACCAACAAAAACAAACATGAAAATGGAGACATCAACACTGACACAACTGAAATCCAGAGGATTATCAGAACTTATTTTGAAAAACTGTATTCTTCCAAGTTTGATAATCTGAAAGACATGGAAAATTATCTAGGCACATTTGATGCTCCCAAATTAACACAGAAGGACATTGAAAATCTAAATAAATAATCTCAGGTGGCAAAATTGAAACAGCAATGAAAGGCCTTTCAAAAAGGTGGAGCTGCAGACTGGTACAGCCCCTCTGGAAAGCAGTGTGGAGAATCCTCAAAAAACTATGGATGAGCACACCATACGAACATGTTAATTCACTTCAGGGTATTTTTCCAGGGGATTTAGAATCAGCTCATTATAGTGACACAGCAATATCTATGTTCATAGCAGCTCAATTTATTATTGCTAGGCTATGAAAACAACCCAGATGCCCCTCACTGGATGAATGGATCCCAAAACTGTGGTACATTTATACCATGGAATTTTACACAGCAATTCGAAACAATGATATTGCAGCCTTTGAAGGTAAATGGATGGCTATGGAAGAAATTATGCTGAGTAAAA
>PVKS010026242.1:16707-28980 GCA_004027875.1 Aplodontia rufa | reverse complement strand
GGGTAAGGGTGGGAAATTAGGGTGGGCTCTAGGGGGTAAATCTAATTTTAAAAACATATACATATCATATTGTTTCATTGGAAGCATTTTTGATTGTACAATAACTAAATTTCTTAATAAAAAATAAATTGATTCTTCTCTCTCTCTCATTATCCCTCTCTCTTAAAAAAAAACAAATTCTCAGGGAAAAAATGAACTAATTGTGCAGCAAAAGCGTGGATGGATAGAAGAGGCTCCATCCTTTCTGAGCACACTGGTTAAAAAGCCTTCCTGCGCAAGCCGTGCTCCAGCCGCAAGGAGTGGCCATTGAGGATAACGCCAGAGGCTGGCACTCAGAAATGAGACGCACAAAGACCTCTGAGCCCACAGGCTCAGCAACAACGAAAGGTACCATTCATTAAACACCTCTGTTTGTCCAGGATGGTAATTAGCACTTATGGGAGAAGTTAATACATGTGAGACCCTTTTCTAAACGTTAATATGCTCTCTCATTTAATCCTCAGAAGCTCCATCAGCCTGACTGAAGTCCTCCTGGGTTAGACCCCTCTGCAATTTATTATTATTTTTTTTAAAGAGAGAGGGACAGTAACAGAGATAGAGAAAGAGAGAAACAACTTTATTTAGTTTTTCACATGGCCTTAGTTGCTCCAACACTTAGATGTGTACGTGGTGCTGGGGTTTGAACCAGGGTCCTAGTGCTTGCTAGGCAAGCGCCGAAACCACTGAACCACTGCTCCAGCCCCTGCAATTTATTATTTTGAGGATGGTATCATGGGTTCCACGGTCAGGTGCAGCCATATGGCAGAGGCGGAGGGAATAAGCCACCTGCCCCATCTTTTCAGATGGGGCGGGCTTGGATTCCAAAGCTGGTTCTAGCATTTGCCAGCATGAAGACCTGAACTCTAAGACTCGGTTTGGCCTTCTGTAGAATGGAGGCCCTCCATATAAGGCTGTTGTGAGGACGGAAGGGACAGCGTGCACCCAGCACCAGAGCTGCCCCAGAGCTGGGACCTGGCTCACCCCAGTTCTCTTTCTTTTGTAGTCGGTCATGTGTGCTTCCAGCTTGGCCTTCTGGGGAGACGTTGGGTGTAGAATTGGTCACTGTCCTCAAGTCTTGCTGAACACAATGAGTCAGGACTATTAAACCCTCCCTGCTCCCATCACCTGCACCCAAAACTCGGGAGCCCAGGATAATGAGCAAGTCCCCACTAGGACAACCGTGCCCACCCAGGTTGTTCTTCTGAGTGCCCCCCCAGGGCTGGCATATGTACCACGGTAGAAGCCCTGAGTGTCCCACTGTGGTTGTGTTGTTTTCTTGATCTTGGTTCTAAGGGCTCAGCTCAGGGTGGGGGAAAAGTTCAAGTTCTGATTCATAAACTTTTCAATACATTTTCACTGAGAATGTCTGTGCTTGCATATCCTTCGGAAGAGTCTCTTAATAAGCCTCTGGTACCCAAACCCCAATCCAATTTCCATACCTCAAACTACCGCCCTCGCATACCTCCCACCAGCCTCAGTCCCAGCCCTCCCAGCCTCCACCCTTGGACTCCTTGCCTCCACCCTTGGGTTCCTTCCTGCCTCTCCCTCTCCCGGGCAGCAGCCTTGCTTTTCATCTTGGCCCAGGCGCTGTTTCTGTCCCTGTGTTGCCCAGCTCTGACCCCTCCCTCTCTAACCCTAATGCAACCTAACCTCCCCTGGATCAGATCCCAGATGCCCCCAGTCCTGCCTGTGCCTACCGCCTCTGCTCCCCACCCCTGCCCACCCTTTCTACTGAGCTCCAGGGCTCAACCCTTTAACCCTTTCTCCCCCAAACCAAGGAACCAATGTCCTTCTGACTTTCACCCTTGTCTTCTTCTCCCCACTGTTGCCTACTGATTTCCTTTCCAAATTGAATTCATGCTGATCTTCAAAACTCAATTTTAAGGAAAATGCTAAGTCACCGAAGACTAATTTTGATAATCAACTCTAACTCGGGGCTCATTATGTCCTACACTGCTCTCAACACCATCTGTGGTAGCCAACGTCATCCTCCCAGCAACCCCGTTCTGATTCCCACCCTCTAGATAAGAAAACAAACAGTGAGGGCTAGAGAGGTTAAGTAACTTGCCTAAAGTCACACAGCGACTAAGGAGCAGAGGTAGGTTGGGAGTTCAGGCAGTCTGATCCCCAAGCCAGGATTTTAACCAGACCCACGGCACAAAAATACCTATTGGCAATAAGGAAGGTCTTCATACATGCTAGAAATAAAATTATTAAAAAGCCTGAGATGCCGTAAGAAAGTCAAACACGTGCCCAGAAGTGGGTGAGCAAGACAGACTTTACTTCTGCTGAAGGTGCACTCACAGAGGGGATCCTGTGAGCAAGCACAGTTGGTGGGCAGTCCACCTGCTTATACCTGCAACCTGATGCAATCCTACCCTTCACTCTGATTGGAGGAGCTCGGGTACAATGTGCGGTTGGCTGATATAAAATCAGGGTGGGTACAGAAAAGAGCCACTGGTGTAAAGGGATATCTGATAAGGGTCATCTCTGACCACGTGGTTCCCAACCTAAGGCGGCTTCCTTTTACCTGTGAACCATGAGTCTGCATTCTGAAGATGGACCATGAGCCTTCCCATTTCTCACACACACGGATGGGGGTGCTCGGAAGAACCCTTCTGCACAGGGCTCCCTGGAAGAAGGTGGGGTGCAAAGGGCTCTTCCCTGAGGTGATGCTGGTGGGTGCCATGGGGTCCCAGCTTTTCCCTCCTCCCTCTTCAAGCACAGGTTAGGAGGAGCATTGAAGAGGAAGCATTCAACATGCAGAGAGGGGACCCAAAGGTGCGCTGTGCATGTGCCCAAGTCAGTGACCCTGAGGGACAGATCAGTGACCTGAAAGGCAGACCCACCAAGGTGCTTTGAGAAGCTCCGCGCCTTTGGAGAGCCTCACTTTCATTCCCTCCTCCTAAGAAACTCAGAAAAAGACATTTTAGAAGCCCCTGGATCAGAAGCTGCCTCCCTGCAGAACCCAAGCTGGGCTGTTATTTCCTCCGCTTCTCCCATGCCCTGGGTTTCTGCTGAGACCCATGCACCCCTCCCTTCTCAAAGCAGAATGAGTAGAATCAAATTTGTCGGACTGTAGACCCCATTCAAACATTTTAAATGCTCTTTAAGATTTAAAAAGAATGCAGAGGGGGCTGGAGCGGTGGCTCAGCGGTTATGGCGCTTGCCTGGCGTGCACGAGGATGCGAGTTCAAACCCCAGCACCACATACACAGCCATGTGTCCAAGGAATGACAGTCACATGAAAAACTAAATAAAAATTGTTTCTCTCTCTCTCTCTCTCTCTTTCTCTCACTGTCTCCTCTTTCTTTAAAAAAAAACATGCAGGGTATACATACATACACACATACTGTGCGTCTATACTCCTATAGCATATACTATAGGACCTGACAGCACGCAAGATGCCCATATGTAAATGCAATATACATTTGTTTTGTTTTGGTATTTTGGTACTGGGAATTGAACCCAGGGGTGCTTAACCACTGAACCACACCCCCAGTTCTTTTTACATTTTATTTTGAGACAGGGTCTTGCTAAGTTGCTTGGGGACTTGCTTAGCTGCAGAGGCTGGCTTTGAGCTTGCAATCCTCCTGCCTCAGCCTCCCTAGCTGCTAGGATTACAGGTGTGCACCACTGCACCCAACCTTTTTATTTTTTATTTTTTTAAGAGAGAGAGGGACAGTGAGAGAGAGAGAGAGAAAGAATGAATCAATCTTTAATTTTTCAAGTGACTTTCATTGCTCCAACACTTCGTCGTGTGTGTGGTACTGGGGTTCAAACCCGCATCTTTGCACATGCCAGGCAAGCGCCGTAGCCACTGAGCCACCACTCCAGCCCCTGTGGCACCCAACTTTTTATGCAATATATGTATGATAATATATAAACAGTGAATATAACTCAATATATGGTAATAGTGCTACATATAATGGTACATGTCATATACCACTGTGTGCCATTAGATATAGTACACATGTGTGTGCGATATATGCTAAATGTCATATATCGCATATGACCTAGTACATACGGCTGTTTATTGCACATGTACAATCCGTTATACATGATACAGAAAGAGCAAGCAGCAAGCTTAATACCTGGCATCACTTCGGCACCGTGATGGGCACCAACGACATCTCAAGATGACTGCCGCAGTTGTGTGATGTGAAGGCGTCTGTGATTTTTACTCCAGCATGGCCACAGGTTCTGCTGATGCCATTACTGTGGCTTGTTGTGTTCATAATTGGGGGAAATGCTGAAGTTCAAACAGGGTTAGCAGAAGTAAAGAGAGGAACTTCTGCCGTCAAGAACTTCATTCCTGGGCTCTCAGGCCAAGAGGCTGTTCTAGAAGGATGGCAGGAAAGGGCAGGGCTGAGGTCAGTCGGCTGGCGGGGGCCAGCCCCTTGTGGGGACCTTGCAGTTTCGCTGGTCACCATCAGCAGCTGGCCCGCACTCCAAGTTAGCTTCTCACAGAAGAGCACAACCTCTCAGCCCAGGCTGGCAGAGACCTGAGCACATCAGCGAGCAAGGGCCCCAGAGAGCCCCAGGGGCCACAGTGTGACAGGCAGCACTGCTCACCTCCATTTTACTTGTTGGCCTTTATTTTTTTTTCTTGGTTCCAGGAATTGAACCCAGAGGTGCTTAACCACTGGACCACAACCCCACCCCTCTTTATTTTTTATTTTGAGACAGGGTCTCATTAAGTTGCTTAGGGCCTCCCTAAGTTGCTGAGGCTGACTTTGAACTTGCGATCCTCCTGCCTCAGCCTCCCAAGTCTCTGGGATTACAGGTGTGCGCCACTATGCCTGGTTTCTTGCTTCTTCTTATTTTTTTTAAGAGAGAGGGACAGTGGCGGGTGGGGGCAGAGAAAGAGAGAAAGAGAAAATCAATTTTATTTAGTTTTTTCACATGGCTTTCGTTGCTCCAAGATTTCGTTTCGTACTTGATGCTGGGGTTTGAACCCACAGACTCACACAAGCCAGGCAAGCACCATAACTGCCAAGCCACAGCTTCAGCCCCCTTGCTTCATTTTTAACAAATCTTCAAATTCATCTTTTCCTACAGCCTGCTTCTGGGGGCTTGTTTTCATTCACCCACTTTAAATTTTAAGTGACTTCTCTTTCTCTCTCTGTATCCCTCTCTCTTAGAAGAAAAAATAAATAAATCCTAAGTGACTATGAACAAATTGAAACAAGGAGTAAGATTTGAAGGCATTTTTAAGAATACGCAAAGCCCCTTCACAGCAAGAGTGTAATTAGGAGAGGCTTAGGTACTGGAGTTGCTCTCACGGGAGGAAGCACAGGGTCCAAAAGGACAGTGACCAGAGGCCTCAGGTCTAGGTCCTGGTCCCCATCTCTACTACGTAACTCCAAGTAATCCAAGCTTGTTCGTGGAAAAATAAGAACAGACATACACACACACATATACACACACACTAATTCTATATGTACTAATCCTATATACACAAATATACACACGTTGATCCTATCTATTAATCCTATTTATTAATCCCATACACACATGTACACATGTTAATCCTATACATATACATATGTTAATATACACATATATAAATGTTAATCCTATATATTAATCCTACACACATATACACACACGTTAATCCTATATATCAATCCTACACACATATATATACACGTTAATCCTATATATTAATCCTATACACACATATACACATGTTAATCCTACACACACATATACACATGTTAATCCTATATATAAAACCCCTATACACACATGTACACATGTTAATCCTATACACACGTATACACGTTAATCCTATATATGCTAATCCTATACACACATGTACACATGTTAATCCTATACACACACATACAAACATTAATCCTATACACACACATGTACACACGTTAGTCCTATATATACTAACCCTATACACACATGTACACATGTTAATCCCATACACACATGTTAATCCTATACACACACATACACATGTTAATCCTATATATAAAAACTCTATACACACATGTTAATCCTACACACACATATACACATGTTAATCCTATATATACTAACCCTATACACACATGTACACATGTTAATCCCATACACACATGTTAATCCTATACACACACATACACATGTTAATCCTATATATACTAACCCTATACACACATGTTTATCCTATATATACTAACCCTATACACACATGTTAATCCTATATATACTAACCTATACACACATTTACACATGTTAATCCTATACACACATATACACATGTATACACATGTTAATCCTATACTAACCCTGTACACACATGTACACATGTTAATCCTATATACACTAACCCTGTACAAACATGTACACATGTTAATCCTAAACACACATAAACACATGTTAATCATATATATACTAACCCTATACACACATGTTAATCCTATATACACATGTACACATGTTAATCCTATATATATATTAACCCTATACACACATATACACATTAATCCTATACACACATATACACACATTAATCCTATGCATACCAATCATGTACACACATGTACACATGTTAATCCCATACACACATGTTAATCCCATACACACATGTACATATGTATACACATGTTAATCCTATATATACTAACCCTATACACACATGTTAATCCTATATATACTAACCTATACACACATGTACACATGTTATCCTATACACACATATACACATGTTAATCCTATATATACTAACCCTGTAAACACATGTACACACACACACACACGAACTCTCACGTGCTGCTCACTATGCCAGCTCTTTTCCTTTGGGACCTTACTGCTCCCTTGCAGAATACTTTGTAGGTTTTGATATTTCTATTTCGTAGACGAGGAGACTGAGGCACAGAGAGGCCAGGCAGTGTCTCCACGTTTACAGAGCTGGTCAGTGGGTAAATGAGACCACCCTGCTGCTGGGGTCTCACAGGGATAAGGACACGAGGAAGGGCTCTGCCGGCTCTCCGGGACCCTATCATGGATTTCAATGCTACGGCCAGCAGTCTGGGTGCCTCCTTGCTTCCTTTCAGTGATGCCACCCCGCCATCTGCCCAGCACTGCGGCTGCACTGCCCAGCTTCCAACACCCCAGCCTGCACAGTACTGAGACTCTGGACTGAGACTCCGATGCCCACAAGAGCACCCAGGGCAACAGAAAGCCCAGGAGCAAATTCAAGTGTCCACCATGAGACTTGGACCATCCAGGGAAACTCCCCAGGCCTCCCAGCTTGGGTCACTTAATCTTTATTTCTTGCATTGCTGGCTGGAATGTGGGCTAATTCTGCACCTCTGAAGCATCCCTGCTCACCTCCTTTCAAGAAGCCTGCGGGCAGCAAGTTCATCATAGAGCTGCCTTGAAGTCAGAGCCAAACGTGCGGTGAGTTTCCTTCAACCTTCCCCCCTCCTATTTCATCTCACTGCACAGAGGACTTCACACTGGCCAGGACTTGACTCACTGTGACACATTCACTTCATCAACCAAGGCCTGAGCACCCACCTTGGCCAGGTGCTGTGCTAGGTTTCAGACATTGCAATGATGAGGGTCCAGCCCTTCTGCAGCTTATTGTCTTAGGGCAAGGAGAAGACAGGGTCAGAGAAGTGTTCTGAGAGGTGACAATCAAACTGACAGGTGTGCCAGGCGTGGTGGAGCATGCCTCTAATCCCAGTGGCTCGGGAGGCTGAGGCAGGAGGATCACAAGTTCAAGGCCAGCCTCAGCAAGGCCCTAAGCAACTTAGTGAGACCCTGACTCAAAATAGAAAAATAAAAAAGGGCTGGGGATGTGGTTCAGTGGTTAAGCACCCCTTTGGGTTCAATCCATGGCACACACCAAAAAGAGAAAGAAAGAAAGAAAGAAAGAAAGAAAGAAAGAAAGAAAGAAAGAAAGAAAGAAAGAAGAAAGAAAGAAAGAAAGAAAGAATGAATGAAAGAAAGAAAGAAGAAAAGGAAAGAAAGAAAAAGCCTGAGAGGTAGAGAATGAGAACAGGGAAGCCATTGCTGGAAATGGCCATCTTAGGATGGATGGAGAAGGACATCCCCAGCAGAGGAAGCCACACCTGCAAAGGACGGGAGAGAGATGTGCAAAATTAAATACAGCCAAGGACACGAAGCAAACAGCACGCTACCTGCTGGTGGGAGCACAAACTGTCACAGGTCCTTTGAAAAATAATGCATCCTTATCTAGGAAAGTCACGGGGGCATGCTGCATGACCCAGCACGCTCCAGAGAAGCTCCTGTACACGTGTCCCCAGCAGCACATGCAGACCCCAGCGAACACTCAAGGAGACACGCTTCTGGTAACACTTCAGCAAAGGAAAGACACGAGAAACTCATCATTCTAGAGAGTGGAACCTGCAAGGGGCAGGGGGAGAGGGTAGAACTCAAAACGATAAGAACGAGGCGCTTTTCCCTAAAGCCAGGGGATAGGCACCGGGTGCCCATGGCACAGCCGCTGCTTACACGTTATGCATATTTAATCGATATTTTTGTATTTTGTAACTGCTCAATATTTCATAAGAACCGCTTCCTTTTGCTGTCTGGAGAATGGATTAGAGAACAGAGGCAGAAGGAGGCACAGCTAGCCGGGGAGAGTGAGAGCTCAGGTGAGCATGTAGAGTGGTTTGGACCAGAGCTGGGCACGGCAGAAGCTGGGACAAGCAAAGGTTCCCAGGCACACTGAACCTGTGAGCTTTGAGCTGGGTTCAAGGTTTGGTTTTGTTTTTTTGTTTTTTTGGACAGAGAGAGGACAATGAAAGAGAAAGAGAATCAATTTTATTTAGTGTTTAGTTTTTCATGTGGCTTTCATTGCTCTGAGACTTCGTTGTGCATGTGGTGCTGGGGTTTGAACCTGCTTCCTCGCACATGCCAGGCAAGCGCCCTAACCGATGAGCCACCGCCACTCCAGCCCTGGGTTCAAGATTTAGCATGAATAAATATTTATGGAGGTCATGAAAAGAAGGAAGAGGGGTTTCATTCCCTAATTCACTTGACCCTTTGATAGATGTAGAAATGATGTATAAATCGGGACCCAGAGAGGAGATAATTCAGGGGAAATATAGAGCAGCCCTCTGCTGAATGCTGAGCTGAATGCCAGCAGCACAGTGGTCCCTGCCCACAGCAGAATGCTATGCTGGGCTCTTGAAGAGGCTCTATCAGGATTAAATGATTTAGGAGTTATCTTGGGGAGTTTTTAAATGGGATTCCAAAATGCTTGTCAAAGTTAGCGTTCAGCCATTTAAAATAAGCTGATGGGGTAGGGATATTGAACAAATTGTATTGCTGATTTGTGTGCTTCTGGGAATATAGGACAGCTAATCTCATCATTATGTAAAACTATAATGCACTAATAAAATATAAATAAAAATAAAATAAGCTGATCGTCCACCCTCGGGCAAATTGACAGGTCCATACATCTTCTGAAAATATTGCTTTCTACTTAGTGATATGCACCTAATTAAAATGTACATACTCTTTAATTGAGGAATTCTACTTCTAGAAATTTATTCCATAGCGATTTTCACTCCTCAGAGGAATGACGATACATGGACAAGAATAGCCACTGAAGCACCTTAGGCAAGAAGCGGCAACTTAAAACCCCTTCAACCATCATCAGAGGATGAAGCAAAAATAAATTACAGGACAGCTATCTGATGGGATATTAGACAGTTTTTTTTTTTTAAGTTTTGGTACCCAGGGACACAACCACAGAATTGTATCTTTTTTCTTTTTTTAAGACAGGCTCTCACTAAGATGCTGAGGCTGGCTTTGATCTTGCAATCCTCCTGCCTCGGGCTCCCAAGTCACAGGGATTACAGGTGTGTGCCCAGCTTAAATTTTTTTCATTAAGAATATTTATGTAGGGGGCTGGAGCAGTGGCTCACCGGTTATGGCACTTGCCTAGCATGTGCAAGCATGCAGTTCAACCCCCAGCATCCACATACACGTGTCAGGGCATCGAAGGCCATGTGAAAAACTCAATTAAAAATTGATTCATTCTGTCTCTGCCTCTGTCTCTCTCTCTCTCTCTCTCTCTCTCTTTCCTTCTCTCTTAAAAAAAGAATATTTATGTAGGGGCTGGAGTGGCTCAGTGGTTATGGTGTTTGCCTGACATATACAAGGACGCAGGTTCAAACCCCAGCACCACGTACACAACAAAGTGTCGAAGCAATGAAAACCATATGAAAAATTAAATAAAATTGATTTTCTCTCTCTCTCTCTCTCTCACTCTTCCTCTAAAAAAAAAGAATATTTATGTATACAATTATTGAAATCTCTCCATAATCTACTGTTAAATTAAAAAGAGGAAATGTCTAAGATTTACCACTATTTGTGTTTTTAAAAAAGAACATGCAGGAATGAAGAGGTGGCTCAGCGGTAGAGTGCTTGCCTGTCATGCATGGTGACCTGGGTTCGATCCCAGCACCACATACACAACTAAGTGGAAGACAAACAAAAACCAGATGAAAAAAGAAAATTAACTCTCTCAGAAAAAAAACCCAAAAACCCAGCACAAGTACACATATTCGCAATGACACAAGTATGAATATATGCAAATAAATAAAACTATATATGTTAAAGGACACATATTTATGTTTAAATATATCAGTTCATAATCTTACATAATATTTCAAGGAATGAGAGAGATGTCAAATATGCAATAATAAGTTTCCTTGGATGAATCAATTTGCTTAAAGTTTCTTAGAAGTCAATTTCCTGGCATGTCCCCCTTAACTTGTGAAAAGGGGACCCTAAAATGTTGTGTTCGGATTCTTTATTACCCATTTGACACTCATCTCAGATAATCTGAGGAAGCCAGTGAGCAATATCCATCAAAAAGATAAAGCCTCAAGATTTTCACCCCAAATAATCCTGGCACAAAAGAAGGCAGGAAGATTTCTGGATGGCAATTGCTTAATTATGAGGTCCAAAGGGTGCCAGGCCGCATGGGTGTGCGCAAAGGTGGTCGGGTTGTGCCCTGCACCCGCGTGCACCTAGAGTAACTCTTGGGACATTTCTGCACTGAGGTCCTGCAACGCGATCCCTCCGCTCGGTCTGCAGGAAACTGTTCGCCTTCATCCACACCCTTTAATCCTAAAGTAAGCACTGTTAAATGCAGCCTGAAACAGCAAGGTGCTCTCTCACACGGAGAAATGACATCAGGGCTGATGGTCCTGAAATGTCCCTCAGTAGATAAAGGCGCAGACTCACAGAGAAACTGGGTGCATGGGGGGGGGGATCTTTTAATACTGACTCTGCAAAAATTTTAAATTTCCTCTAATACCTTATGAAAAGTCGAGGTTTGGACGAAATCATTCCAGTCCCCAATTGCACACATATCCTTAGCTGGTGCTTCAAAAGCTGAAAGAATGACTTCAGAGTCTCAACCACTGAGTACATAGTGTACAGACCTACTGTCAGAAAAGAAAGCTCTAGCAAATCTGTTGAAGTAATCTAATTTAATTTTTGGCCAAAGGTCAGTACCCGGTATAAGAGAGTCTTTATTTAATGTAATTGACCTCTGTAGTTGATTAATGTTTTTAAAAGGAGCTGGGGGAGCTGGAGTGGTGGCTCAGTGGTTACAGCACTTGCCTGCCATGTGCAAGTATGCAGGTTCAAACCCCATCAACCCATGTACAAAACTAAGTGTCAGAGCAAAGAAAGCCATGTGAAAAACTCAATAAAAATTGATTCTCTCTCCCTCTCTCTCTCTCTCTGACTGTCTTTCTCTTTAAAAAAAAAGGAGTTGGGATGAAATTCATCTATAAACATTTGAAATCCCCAAAATAATCATGTGTTAAATAAGACAGAAAGTCATTTCTCTCTCACATCAATAGAGCCTGAAGTTACGCAGTTCAAAGCTACCACATGTTGGAGACTGAAGCCAACATGACCCTTGGCTGGATGCCAGAGAAAAGTATTAGTAGTAAACAACTCTGCAAGAGGCCCAGCTGGCTTGCAACTTCCTGAGTAATTAGCAAACTGCCTGACCACATGACTAAGCTATTTGGCTGCTCTATTGTTGCAACTGATTGATTTTGTTTGTTCTGTCTCTATTGAGAGTTTTGTAACAAATTAATACTGGGCATACAGGGAAATAGGAGAGGGAGAGAGAAGAAGAAAAGCCTTGGGAGTAGAAGCAGGGACTCTAGGGAGAGGAGATGTAAAAGCTTTGCCTCTAGAGAGATGAATAAAATAAAGTGTTTGGAGAACTTCAAA
>PVKS010026242.1:0-16607 GCA_004027875.1 Aplodontia rufa | reverse complement strand
CGATCTCATTGTTCAATGTAGCTGTCTGAGCTCCAACTATCACAACCACACCCCAGTGGAAGATAAAGCAGGGATAAAAAGGCACATTCTTTCCCTTGAAAAGTGTTTTTTTTCCAGAAGTTGTACACAGTGCATTCACAATCCCTTTGACTAGAACTTACTTAAATAGCAATTCCTAGGAGAGATGAGGGCTGGAAAATCTTGACTCCACTTTGAGGTTTTATGCAAGATAACAATTGGAAAGTTCAATTTCTAAGGAAGAAATCAAGAATGGCTGTAGGGACACCAGTAACTTTTGCATTAATGAGTCACTATATAATCTTAAATCTTTCTACATTTTTTCTCTTGACATATATAACTATGCATTCACATTGTGTACAAGGGAGAGGGTTTTGCATATGAAGTTACTGATCAGACTCTCTTGCACTTCATGCATAGAACACATCTATAATGATGCACACACTGCAATTTCTAGTTCAGGGTTTGTTGTATTTCTAGAGCACTGTCAGAACTTAAAGACGCTGTCAAATCGAAATCCTTTTACAATTTCTGCTACATCTCTAATCTTTTATAGCTGTGTTGCCTAAAAATGAATTGAACTGGTGTTTTTTTCTGTGTGTTCTTCACATGCATTTCTGAGTCATTTCCAAGCACTGATTTTAATTTTGACAGAAATAGCAGTATTCTTTCTCCTCGCACTTGTGCTTATGAAAGTGACTTGCATAATCGTGGCTGCAGCTGGAACCAGCATGCCCAGGTTCAGGGACACACCAAGGGACCTGCAGCGTGGGAGCGTTGGCCAGGGATATTCTAGTTGGATGTCCTAGAAGGAATGGAGCATTCTGCTTTCTTGCCAGGGGGCTGCATGAAGAAATTCTCTTCTCTTGAATTCCTTCTCCTCCAAAGCTGCTCAGTTGCCTACAGCAATGCCCAGCAATGGCCCTGTCTGGACTTATGGTCTCCCTCAACTTACAGAGCAGGGACCACGGTCCAGAGAGGTTAATCAGGCTTCCAAACCCAAGATGCACCGCACGCCTCCCAAAGGCCTCCAGTCCTCTCCACACTCTCTCATGCTTCTCCTTAGGTCGGAAGCTCCCATGGGACTGCGGCAGGGTCTGACTACCGATGTTTAATATCCCCGGCCACAGCCCACTGAATGTCAGGAGCACACTCCTAAGTCACGGTGACAAGAAGAGACACACACACGCGGCTGTCCAAATACACAGGTCTCACGATGCACAAGTGAGTTTGTTGAGGTTGTAGGTGTAGGAGTTTTGTGATTGCTTTCTTGTGCCCTTTTGGATCCTAACTATCGTAACTATTGATCTTGCTTATATCCATGGGCAATTCTCAATCTGAAGGAAACTTAAGAGGTTTTTAAATCTTAACGGAAGTGAACCACGCTTAACCTGAAACATGATTACAGTTTTATAGGAAAGGAGATGGCATAGATCACAGAGTTATGAACATGAAGTTCACCATGCTACACCGTCTAATAGCTATGTAGATTCAACCCACAAATAAACACATGAAAAACAACACTTTCATTCAGAACACAGAGAAGATCTTCTCCCATATCTGCCTCCTGAGATCCTTTGCCCAATTTCCTAATGAGTTGTTTCACGATGTTTTTCTTTTTCTTTTTTTTTAAAGACAGAGGGACAGTGAGAGAGACAGAGAAAGAGAGAAACAACTTTATTGAGTTTTTCACATGGCCTTCGTTGCTCCAACACTTAGTTGTGTATGTGGTGCTAGGGTTCAAACCTGCATCCTCTCACACCAGGTAAGAGCCAGAACTGCTGAGCCACCTCTCTAGTCCCAAGTTTCCACCCTCTTAATACCTCATGATGGGAATTAAATGTTAACATGAGTTTGGGCAGAGACATTCACACCACAGGAGATGGCAAAATAAATTCTTAACGGTGAAACCAGTGACTTGTGTGTTAGCATGATGGGTTTTAGAAATAGCATCCCACTGGAGATAATTAGGAATCCATAAAATGGCTGAAAAATACACTTTCTACTCCTGACACAGGTGAGCTTAGGAACCCTCTTGGGCCAGCACCCTGCACTTCACAAAGGTGTCCATGACATAATCCCCACTGCAAGGTCCAGCCTTGGGAAGTGTGCAGTCCTGCTGTGGGTGGCTTTTCCTGCAGCCCTGCATAGCCCTCTACTCCAAATGACCTGTAAAGATGCCCATTTCTTCTTGTTCAGGTCAGCTTCCCTAGGAGCGACCGGCTCAGAGGCTCTGTTTTTGTGGCTGAAGTGTGCTAAGGACAGACACAACCCTGCTTCTGGGGATGCTTCTGGGTTGGGCTTAACTTAAGCAGTGATCCAGGTTGTGGCTGGAGCTGCTGGTTCCCAACCTTGGCAGAACCTTGGATGCAGAGCTTTCAAAAAGCCCAGCCTCACCCAGACGAAGCAATGTGGGCACATCTGGAGGTACGACTGGTATCCATATCTTCTTTCCATTTTTTAAAAGAGAAAGGGAGAGGAAGAATCTATTTGATTTAGTTTTTCATGTGGCTTTTGTTGTTTTTCAACACTTTGTTGCGTACGTGGTGCTGGGGATCAAACCTGCATCCTCGGGCATGCCAGACAAGTGCCTATAACCGCTGGGCCACCCTCCAGCCCCACAATCAGTATCTTCTTCTTTTGTTTTAGATGGATATGGAGTTACGATTGAAGGGGAATCATTTTCAAACAATCAAGAACAAATGTATATACATAGTTATCCAAGGCTAATGCCATGTCATGGATGCCCCCCTTTATCAATATCTTCTTAAAGCTCCCCAGATGATTCCAGTATGTGACTCCTGTATGGGACGGCAAGCCCAGGCTGCAGTGTGTACACAGAGTGGGTTGAGAAGCTGTTTTGAGCCTGGTCTGCTGCTGCAGATTTAGTCAGTGTCTGCACGTGTGGGAGAATTTGGTCTGAGGCCTGCTTTCATTAAAATCAGAGCAAGGTTACAGAATCACAACTAATAATCACCAACTCTAACTTCTTCAGCAGCTTCCAGACAAACCTAAGACGCATCCAACTGGCTTCCGAAGGCTCAAAATAAGTCCCAACCCACTCACCTCTCTTATGGGAGGAACAGGGTGTAACAGATTTTAGCAAAAGCTCTTCTCCCTCAAAAGACAACCTTTCAGCCAGGCGTGGTGGCACTCACTCTAATCCCAGCAGCTCAGGAGGCTGAGGAAGGAGGATGTCGAGTTCAAAGCCAGCCTAAGCAACTCATTGAAGCCCAAAACAATTTAGTGAGACCCTGTCTCAAAATAAAATATCTTTTTTAAAAAGTTGGGGATGGTGCTAGAGCCGTGGCTGGGTGGTTACACTGCTTGCCCAGCATGCACGAGTACGTGAGTTCAAACCCCAGCTCCATGTACACAATGAAGTCCTGGAGCAACAAAAACCACATGAAAAACTAAATAAAAATGTTTTCTCTCTTTCACTCTCTCTCTTAAAAAAAAAAAAAGAAAGGCTGGGGATATGGCTCAAAGGTTGAGCGCCCTGAGTTCAATTCATGACACACACAAAAAAAATAAATAAAAAGAAAAAAAGAAAAAAGACTACCTCTTCAAGGTGTTTGAGGAAGGAAAAAAGTGGGGGAGTGAAATTTGTCAATTTATATTGTTAAGTTCTGCATCTGTATGTACGAATATGTGACAACAAATCCAATCGCTACGTACAACCATTAATGCACCAATAAAAAAATGTGGGGGGAGGGGCTGGAGTGGTGGCTAAGTGATTTTGGCACTGGCCTGGCATGTGTGAGGACCCAGGTTTGGACCCCAGCACCACATACACAACCAAGTGTCTGAGCAATGAAGGTTATAGGAAAAAACTAATAAAATTGATTCTCTTTCTCTCTCTTTCTCTCACTGTCCCTCTTTCTTAAAAAAATGTGGGGGGAAGAGAAGATTACCTCTTTTTCTCCTGGGTTGGTCTCTAACATAAGCTTGGGTTAGGGTGTTGTTGGCAAGACCCATTCTCCAGAGATAAAGTCTCTGGCCATCCCTGAGTGGTCCCAAATTCTGAATTTACAATGCAAGGTACTTGTATCCTCTGTCCCCACTTTGGGTGTTGGCCACAATTCTGGAACAATAGAGCTAACTTCCACCAGGTCCCTAGCACCAGTCTATTACAGATGTGTGAACAAGTGGGCACACAGGGGTATAGGATCAGAGGCCACGGCCAGCTACACAGAATACCATCTTGATATGTTTCAACCCCACATACAGCGATAATGGAAGAAGGGCTCTCCTCTCCCCAGTATTTTGATAAAGATGGGATTGCTGTGCTCAACGCTGATCTCCATCCTAAGCAAACCTCCTAGCCCAGGGAAATCACCTCTGTTATTTCCACTAGAGGACCTGCATCCATCAAAAGAAGGCTGGGAAGTAAACAGGCAGCTACAGATGGGACAGGCTACATTTGCAGCAAAGGAGAATACCAAAAGATGAGATGCCATCTCCCGTTCCTTCCACCGTCATGCCCCTCTCACCACCTGAAATGGTTCACAATGTCCTTTCTCCACCCATGGCAAGCTTGCTGAGTTCTGCTTACACGGATCTGGGTAGACGAGACACCCCAAGCACTGGAAGCAGGAAAATGCAGCCTTCTTGAAGTGGTGGGAAAGTCTATCATGATGATTATGGACAAAGCTGTGTTCCCTCCAAATTCATATCTTGAAGTCACAACCTCCCAATGTGACAGTGTTTGGAGCTGCGGTCTGTGAGAGAGTAAGAAAGGTTAAATGAAGGCACAGGGTTGTTTTTTTGTTGTTGTTGTTTCTGTTTTGGTTTTTTAAGAGAGGAGAGAGTGAGAGAGAGAAGGAGAGAGAACCAATTTTTATTGAGATTTTCACATGGCTTTCTTTGCTCTGACACTTAGTTGTGTACATGGTGCTGGGGTTTGAACCTGTGTACTCGTGCATGCCAGGCAAGCTCTGTAACTGCCCAGCCACCGCTCCAGCCCAGGTCAAAGGGTTTTAAGCATCAAGCCTAAAAACTGGGAGTTAAAAGCTTCCAACTGATTTAGAAATGTCAGGTTACTCCTTTTTTTTTTCACTGAAGCAAGTAAGTCTTATAATGTCTGAGCAAGACATTATGATCTGTGTGTGTTTGGGTTGCAAAGGGATTCTCAGAGGAACCAGGCCCTCAAAATTTCAAAGCAAATCTCCAATAGAGACTAATTCAGCGTGAGCTGTTTTTGATTCTTGGAATAAATGTAACAACATCCGAATTCCCAAAGCTGGATTAACAGCTAAACAGGCTTCTCTAAGTACAGGCCACCTTATTCCTCCTCTTTTTAACAGATGTTTCACAGCAGTTAATAATAATGCAAGGCTACAATGTATGAAGCGCTTGAAATACTTTTTTAAAATACCCTTCAAATAGAAATCCTATGTTGCAGGGTTGAAGATGTCACTCCGTAGCAAAACCCTTCCCTAGCATGCATGAAGCCCTGGGTTCAATCCCCAGTAATGCAGAAACAAAAGGAAAAAAGAAAGAAGAATAAGGCAAAGAAATCCTACATTGCTAATTGCATCTTAGTTAAATATGAGTTTTAGCCAGGCATGGTGGTGCACACTTGCAATCCCAGCAGCTCAGGAAGCTGAGGCAAGGGAATCACAAGTTCAAAGCCAGCTGCAGCAACTTAATGAAGCCCTAGACAACTCAGTGAGATTCTATCTCAAAATAAAAAATAAAAAAGGGCTGAGGATGTGGCTCAGTGGTTAAGCACTCACAGGTTCAATGTCCAGTACCAAAAAAAAATTTTTTTTTAAATAGAGAAGGACAGTGAAATAGAGAGAGAGAGAGAGAAAATCAATTTTTATTTCATTTTTCTCATGGCTTTCATTGCTCTTACACTTAGTTGTGTACCTGGTGCTGGGGTTTGAACCTGTTTACTTCGACATGCCAAGCAAGCACTATAACCACTGAGCCACCACTCCAGCCACCCCCCAATTTTTTAAAATATTGCTTTTCTTGCAATTTATTTGCATCCAATCACAAATTTCAGCCTGCAGCCATCTGTCTGTGTAAGTGTTGCTGAGTTCTCCAATTCCATGCTCCTCTGAATGATCCTCCTTTCCAGCACAAATACCCACCAAGAAAAACCTGCTTCCATCTTTCAGGGTGCAGTGTCTGATGGATACCAGTTTCTGAGAAATGGCCATACTCAGTGAGGGTGACAATATGGAAACTGTATGGACAGCTTGCTTCTCAAACTTTGCCCAGAAAGCACACCCCAGCACTGGGCAAGGTAGGTGCAGGAAGGCACCTGGCTTTTGTTGGGTCTCTGGCTGCCATCTCTTCTTCTTCCCCAGAAGAATGAAAAGGTCTTCCTCTGAACACTCCTTTGCAGAAGTGGAGCAAAGTGTGTATCACAGATGTCCAGGATGCTTCTCTGTCCTGAATTTTTGTCTGTCTGGACTCTGCAGTGCTTTGGCTCGAAGATATCCAACCTGTACTATGCTCAACTTGCATATGCTAATTTGTGGCATGGTAACTATTTTTAAGATCAATTTGCATGTCTGTCTGATTTGTCTCCAAGACAACACTGTCAACTCATTATGAGCAGGGGGCCAAAGAACATTTGGATAGGACCACAGCACCCTATGCAACAACTCTGTAGAATTAGAAAAAGTAACTTCAGTGACCACCATTTAGGATGTGGGCTTAATAAAAATAGGAGAAAAACGGGACCCACTGGGGACATCTGTGGTGTTTTCCAGGCCAGAATCACTTGCCCCAATTTCTTTTAAAAGAGAGAGCGGTAGTGAGAGAGTGAATCACTTATATTTAGTTTTTCATATGGCTATCACTGTTCTAACACTTCATAGTGTACGTGGTGCTGGGATTTGAACCCACATCCTCATGCATGCCAGGCAAGCACTGTAATGGCTGAGTTACTGCTCCAGCCCCCTTGCCCCAAATTTTTGGCAAGAGCATCCCAGTTTTCATTTGGGAACTGCCCCTCCTCCACTGTCACATGATGTAACTGAGACCAACTTAGGTGTAGATGCATTTGATCCCGATACTGCTTTAGGTACAAAGGATTTGTACCTAATCTCACACCTGGTCCAAAGTAGCTCTCCACTTCTCTGGTCCTGGAATTGGTTCAAAGACAGATTTTTGTCCCAAATGGCCCAATGACAGTCATCCCCAGAACTCCTGGTGAAACTTTTAGAAATAACATTTTCCTTTTGGGACATAGCACGGTTTTGATGTGTCCTCTCTGAAGTTCAGCTGTTGAAACTTAGAGGCCAATGAGACAGGATTAAGAGGAGCGGGTAGAGCCCAGGCATGGAATCAGCATGCACCAGGCCCCATAAGGACCTAGTGTTCCTCTCCTCCTGTTACAGTTTGAATGTGAGGAGCCCCCAGAATTTTCATGTGTGAGACAGCACAGGAATCTTCAGAGGTGATATCCAGTTGTGAGGACTGTAACCGAATCAGTGGATTAATCCATTCGATGGCTTAACTATTTGAAATGACTGCTACACTGGATGGTAGCTGTAGGCAGTGGTGTGTTTGGCTGTAGAAAGTAGGCACTGGGGTTTTGCCTCTGGGTTTATACTTTATCCCTGGTGAGCAGAGCTCTCTCAGTCTGCTTCCCAGTTGCCCACTTTTCAGCCAGCCATGGACTGAGCCTCTGAAACCAGGAGCCAAAATAAACTTTCCCTCCTCTAAGTTGTTCTTGTCAGTTCTTTTGGTCACAGCAACACAAGGTTAACTAAAACACCTCCACAGTAAAAAGGATGCATCTTGGAAGCTCCTGAAAGTCAGCAGCACCTGCCAGGACCTGGATCTGTGGCTCCCATCCTCTAAAACTATGAATGATCAATGTTGGTTCTTCATAAATTGCCCAACCTTGGGTATTTTCATTATAGCAGCAAAAATAGACTAAGACATAGGAGTTGCCAAGCTGAATAGAGAAAACTGAGAGCAACTGGAGTCAAATTCTGCCTAGGAACAACACACACACAGAGAATCCAAGCCCAAGGGACATGAAGGGAAAAATCTGAACTCTGATTTCATTAGTTGAACCCCTAGATTGAATTCAACCTATCAACTTGCTTTGCTGAAAATTCATCTTTTACTGTTTAAACAAGCTTAAGTTGTAAGTGCTATCAATTATAACCTAAAGTCCTAATTAATACCAGCCCACACCTCATCTTGATCTCCATAACAATGTAGTGTATAGAATATTTATTGAGAAAATGGCAGAATGAGCAGGCAGCTTTACACTCAAGGGACATGGGTTCAAATCCTAGCCCTACTGAGTGTCTTTGAACAATGCTCAATTCTTTAAATCTCAAGGTTTTTGACTATCAAATGGAATTAAAAATATTTATCCCTTGGGCCAATCTCATGAACTGAGTAGAAAAACAGTGATGTTATTTGCCCACCAACTCGGCCACTTCTGGAGTCTGTTTGATGGGTTAGAAATCTGTGGATGTTGGAACTAGACCCTGGCCATTCAGAAAGGTGGTTTATTATCATGTGTTAAATCCAGATAGGGTGTAATGTTATACAGCCTAATACTTATTTAGAGATATTGTGGGTAAGGGAAGGGAGGGATACGGGTGGGAAATTGGGGGGGGCACTCTGGGGGTAAATCTAGTATCCAGAAACTATACACATTTTATATTATTTTGTTAAAAATTTGTATGGTTGTTCAAAAATAAAAGTTAAAATTAAAAAAAAAAATCGCTCCTAACAGCCCTCCCTTCCCTGTTCTAATAGATCAGAAACTTTGTAGCAGAAAAGGAGGACGTGGTAGATGGTGGTCCACAAAGTGCAGTTTGGACACTCACAAAATACCTTGCAGTGGGTACATAAGACAGAAAAGATATCCAAAATCACACTTGGCATCCGTCATCATTCTCTAAGGAATGTAATGTGGCATTTTTCAGGGGCTAAATGACTTGTGATATCACAATACATTGAATGCAGACAGATGTGATTATCCTTCCATCTTCTTCTTATCCAGACGTTAAGATTTTGAAAACAGTGCCTGTGTTCACTTATTTATGCATTTTGCAGTTCTTTTGGAAAGTATAGTATCTATGTTAACAAGTAATAAGTGTCCTATTCTTATCGAATGAATAATTATTTTTGCACTTCTTCTTTAAAGAAACTATGGTAAATATTGATTGATAGAACTCACATAAACAAATACTAAGAACAAAAACTTTGAGAACCCATGAAGTTAAAAGCATGGACTTTGGAGTCCAACTAGGTGGGTTCAAATTTGAGCTGCACTACTTCCTGACTAAAGGAAGTTACTGCTCTTTACTTACCTGTGTTTTCTCATCTGTAAAATGGGCACATGAATAAAACATGTCTCCTAAGGTGGTTGTAAGGATTTAGTGAATTAATACATATAAAGTGTTTAACTCAATGCACAGCTCATAGTGAATGTCCAACAAATCTTTGTTATTATTGTTATGATTGAAAATACAGGGCTGGAGCGGTGCCTTAGTGGTTACGGCACTTGCCCAGCAACCATGAGTACACAGGTTTAAACCCCAGCACAACGTACACAATTAAGTGTCAGAGCAATGAAAGCCATGTGAAAACTCAATAAAAATTGATTCTCTCTCTCTCTCTCTCTCTCTCTCACTGTCCTGCTCTCTTAAAACAGGAAAATACAGCATAGACAAAACTAATTATTCAGAGCTAGACTATAGGAACACTGGTTGTGCTATAGAAATTGCCAGTAGCAGATGATTTCAAACACTGACTATCCAGCAATAAGCGATCCATCAATAAACTACGTGCATTCAAGAGGAAATGAACTCGGTTCTTCCCTCCAGCACCTCTTAAGAAGAAGAAATAGCTCCTACTGTGCACCAGGCCCTATTCCTATACTGTTCAATTGCGTTCTGCATTTGACAGACCCAGTATCCAGGACTGATAAAGAAGGAACACATTGCCCAAGATCAGACAGTAAACCAGCAGGCCAATGCCAAGTGTCACCCCTGCGTGGTGTGCCAGCCCACAGGGCCCTTCCTCTCTACCAGTACTCTGAAGAATGACTGATCATTCCATCCATTATGATCTGTGAAGGAAAATGCACAAGCATCCTCATCCCAAAAAAGGCTTGGAGAAATCCCAACCCATGCACTTGTGTCACCTCCAAATCCTGAAGCCCGCAGAGAAGAGGGGTAAGGATTCTCCTGTTTTTTTTGGGGGGGGGACTGTAAATGTGAGTGGTAAGGCCATTACTCTCAATCTTTAAAACACACAGAAATGAGCCTTATCACACAGCCTTGCAGGAGGAGGGGGATCCTGGTTGCCTTCACACAATGCTCACGTCAGCCAAAGCTCTTCTTACGCGCTAATCAAGATAACCACCAAATAAGACCTGGAAATGTCACATGCAATCTGTAGCCCCAATTACAAGCTATTCCCCTTACTATAGGAGCTTTCAGAGAAAGCAAAGGGGGAGTGAACAAGAGCGAAAGCCAGCCAAAAATATGACCTTTAGGAAGAGAAAAAATAAAGTGTCTGTTATTTTTAGCAATTTCTCATTGTTTGTCTTGGGAGGGTGCTTTTTTACATTTTCCCCCCTTCTTTCTTGAAAAGGATTCATTTTCGGATTAGTCACAGAGGGCTGGCAAGACATGGGGAAGTGGAAGGCATCACAGAGACATCCTCTGGGGCAATGCTCTAAAACTTTCCGGGGACAGTGATGCCAGGTGAGCCCAGAAACCTGCAGCAGTGGTGGCCAGCAGGCAAGGGGGACAGGACCCTGTGTGCTGACCTTGCCTGAATGGATTATTATGGTCACTTGACTGAAATGTGGCAGGTGCATGCAGTGGAATGGAGTAGGTCCTGGGGTACTGCCGTGGGGAGGGCATCTCCTCCCAGCCCCTGCCTCTCCACCCCATCTCTCTCCCTGCTCTGCAGCCACCGCGAGGTGGGCAGCTCTTCTCCGCCATGATGTTCTGCCCTAGACTTGCCACGTGATCCAACAACTCCACTTTGTGCGTACACCCAGAGGAACTGAGGGCAGGAAAGTGAACCCTTGTTCATAGATGCATTATTCCCAAAGGCCAACAGGTGGAAGTACATGCATGGATGAATGGATGCCTAAAATGTAATATATACATCCAATGGAGTACTACTCAGCCTTCAAAAGGCAGAGAATGCACCGGTCCATGCTGCATCATAAATAAACTTTGAAAACATTTGTTAAATGAAATGAGCCAGTCACAGAAGGAGAACACCTGCAGGATTCTATGCAGACGAGGCATCCAGCTAGGTTAGACCTACGGGAGTCAAGTCCGTACAGGCAGAAAGTGGAATATGGTTGCCAGGGGACGATAGGGAGGGTTTAAGAGACCAGGGAGCCAGGGTTCAGTTAGGATGCAGCCCCAGTTTCAGGGGAAGTGAGAAGACCCAGATGGTTGCACTGCCTTATAAACGGTCATTCCTCCATACCTGTGGGTTCCAGAACCCTCTGCAGGGACCAAAATCTGAGGACACCAGGAGCCTTACACAAAATGATGTGGTATTTGCATATAACCTATGCACATCTCCTCTACACTTTAAGTCCCCTCCGGATTATTTACAATACTTAACACAGGACTGGAGTGGTGGCTCAGTGGTTATGGCGCTTGCCTGGCATGCACGAGGACATGAGCTCAAACCCAGCATCACATACACAGTGAAGTGTCTGAGCAACGAAAGCCACGTGAAAAACTAAGTAAAACTGATTCTCTCTCTCTCTCTCTTTCTCTGTCCCTCTCTTATTATTATTAAAAGAGAGAGACAGAGAGAGGAGAGAGAGAGAAAGAGAAACAATTCTTTATTTAGTTTATCATGTGCTGGGATTTGAACTTGCGTACTTGTGCATGCCGGGCAAGCACTGTAACTACCAGAGTCACCACTCCAGCCCACTATCCCTCTCTTAAAAAACAAAACAAAACATATATATACACTCACTACAAATTGACCCTCATCCAAAATAAGCAAATGAGACCGGAAGTCTGATTGCTTCAGATTTTGGGATATCTGCATATGCAGAATGTAATACCTTGGGGAGAGGACAGAAGTCTAAAGATGAAATTCCCTTTTGCTTCCTGTACACCTAGATGAATCACAGGAAGGTAATTTTATGTGATTTTTTAGTGCACCTGTGGTTTACTTGTGACCTGTCACACAAGGTCAGGTGTGGCATTCTCCACTTGTACTACCACATCAACAGTCAGAAAGTTTCAGATTTTCAAGCACTTTGGATTTTGGATTTTCAGAAAAGCAACGTTCAACCTGAACATGGAAATGCTATGTAAAAATTGTCATTCTGTGCTGTTTAGCGAATGGTGACATTGGAGAAAAAAGGTCAACATGCTCAGTAGAAATGTAGTTTTTTTCCCAGATATTTTCCAGCTGTGGGTGCTTGGAACCACGTATGCAAGTGGCTGACTACCCAATGCCACTGACCCATCTACTTCAAAGTTGTTAAAATGGTCATTTTTGCTGTGTATATTTTACTACTATAAAAAAGGAAAAGGGAAAAAACACCAAAAAATCCAGCCCCTCTTTCCTCCCCGCCCCTGTGTTCAAACACTCTGTCCTGCAGCAGATTCCCTCTCTTCCCATCAAGAGCCACAGTCCACCTCCCCAGCCCTCCAGTCTGAGTTTGCTCGGGGACTGGCTGTGACTCATAGAAAGTGCTGGAAGTGACACTCGGGAGGTGGGAGCCATCTTGAGAGGCCTTGGAGCCTCCACTTTCACTTGGAAACTCAGCCACTAAGAATAGCAGTCGACTATGTTGCTGAAGGGAGAAGCCACAGGGAGAGACCGGCCCTGGCCAGAGGAGAGACCATGTGCAGAGACAGGCAGGAGGAGGAAAAGAAGGTCACCCACCAGCACCAAGAACCCAGGTGCAGGAGCAAGGCCAACCTAGGCTCCCCAGAAGCAGCAGAGGTGCCCGGCCAATGCCATGGAGCAGACTCAAAGGCCCAACCCAAAGAACTGCAAGCAAGATCCAGTTGTGGTTCCACGCCAGCACATTCTGAGTCTGGTGTCAGGCAGATGACTGAGACATTTGTGCAAATATAGGCCACCACCTAGAGAATTTCCTCTCACTAGCATTTATTACACTCACTCATTGACTCTCAGATGTTGAGTGATCACTACTACACAGAACAGCTCTTCCCTGGCATCTGAGTGCTTCCTGAAGGAGCTCGTGTATTAACAGGACTAGGTAGCTGGGCACGGTGGCACACACCTGTAATCCCAGCAGCTTAGGAGGCTGAGGCAGGAGGATCGCAAGTTCAAGGCCAGCCTCAGCAACTTAGCAAGGCCCTAAATAACTTAATGAGAACTTGTCTCAAAAAAAGGGGGTGGGCTTTTGGATGTGGCTCAGTGGTTAAGTACCCCTGGGTTTGATCCCGTGTACCAAAGAAAAAAGGAAACAACATTAGTAATAAATTGGTATGAAGGATTAGTGATAAAGTGTGATGGAAAAGGAAAAGATGGAGTCAGGCTTGAGGGGCCAGCAGTGAAGACTAGGGAGGCTGGATTTCATCGGCTGGGTCTATCCAAACTCGTTCCTGTGAAATAATTCATCTTTTCTCTCCTATGTTGTTTTTTATTTCTTTATTTATTTTTTGTCATCTGACCTTTCCTGATGATGGCTTAGTTTTTAATTATATGTAATCACTGTGCTAATGGAAGTAAATATAGGCAAGTCAGTTCATTATCTTGATTACAGAAAAAAAATTATATGTTCTCTCACACTGTGACAACTATTTTAAAGAAACTTCATCTGCAGGCAAAATCTTGAGGAAAGACCTAGGGATCTTAGATGCTCCAGAATTCCCACCCCGGATCTAAAGGAGGCACCTGGGGGCTGTCTGGAGTCTACTTGCACAGAATTCTGACCCTGCACATCGCTCAAAATGGTGCACGGCCCAGCTTGCTCTGAAAGGGCTTCTGAATGCTCACCATCCCTCGGCTTTATATAAACATGTATTAGAGACCTCGAGCTTTGGTGTCTGACACACCTTGGTTTGAACCCGAGCTCCACCGCCTACCGGCAAGCCTCAGTTTCCTGATTTATTCAATGGGATAATTACCCCACGCCTCACCAGCAAAGGATTCAATGAGACTGTGGCCAACAAAAAAAAAAGTTGTAGCCAGTGGCCAGAAAGTTAAGCAGTAGATAAATGTTACTTATTATCATTGGATTACTTTTAGAAGGTAATCTATGACATAAAAAAAAAAACTACAGGAAGGGAATAACCATCAATGTGTTATTGTGTAACTAGAGAATAATTCATTACTGGGTATTTCACAGACATCTGCAGGTCCCCCCCAGGAGGGTGGAGGTGAAAGAGCTCTGGCTTCCAGTTACTCCCCTGGTCTGAAGCTAGATAGAAGTGACCTTTGAAGCACACAGCTTCAGTCTGAAACACAGGAACAGGCAGAAGCTCAGGCTCTCTCTATGGTCCCAGGAATTGGAGTTTTTTGTTTTGTTTTGTTTTTAAAGAAAGAGGGATGGGGGAAAAGAGAGAGAAAGACAATCAATTTTATTTAGTTTTTCATGAGGCTTTCGTTGCTCCGACACTTTGTTGTGCACATGGTGCTGGGGTTTGAACCCGTGTCCTTCCGCATGCCAGGCAAGCACTGTAACCACTGAGCCACTGCTCCAGCCCCAGATCTGAGTATTTAAACTCCAGTGCTTCCTTCCTCCTGCCAGCTGAGACTGAACCAGAGAGCCCCCAGCCTCCTTAACTGAGCATTTCTGATCCAGGATTAGCAACCTGCTGATGCATGTAGGTGAGTTTGTACTTCTAGAGGGAGGAAGGGTGTGATTTCTGACATCTGAACTCCTTCCTATAAGTGAAGAATTCTAAGTGGAAGACAGAGTCTGCTTCCCAACAGAGAAGGCAGGCAGGTGGACACCTCACCCACAGGCTCTCCTAGTGGTGGGAGCATGGGTATGAACTGTCATATGAATTTGTGCAGAGTCTAGAATATGGGTCTAATACCCCAGGGGGCAGGGATGGAAGTGGAGGAACAAGTCCTTCAGTTGGTCACAGCATGGGCTTACAAAGCCAGTGCCCAGGGCTTACAAAGGTGCATGAGTTGAAGCCCCCACAGTTGTTCTGAGGGGCTGTGTCCACATGTACCCAGGCTCAGACCCAATCCTGGTTGTCTGACTCATTAGAGTGGTCAGAGCCTGGTCTGCCTGCCTTCTCCAAGATGCAGTGAGGTTCAAGATGTGCTTTAAATAATTATCTCCTTGCTCCAACCGGCCCAAGGTCATGACTATGCTGCTGCCTGCAATTAAGAATACTAGCTGATAGAAAATCTTAAAAAAGAAAAAAGAAACCCTGGCTGAATGCCAATCACAGGCCAGACACCGGGCTCAGCATCTCATTCATGGTGTCTCAATTAATTCTCGCTATTAGACTGTAAAGAGATCATTTGAGTCCCTTTATCTGATAGATAGAATTTAATTTCAGGACTACCTAGTAAAACAACACATTCATTCAACTAGCAGGGTTAACACTTAGACCTTAAAGAAATTTTACTGAGCACCTACTATATGCCAGGCCCACCCACAGGAATTGAGGGCGGAGCAGTAATAAAAACAAGCCCTGATAGTGTTCATATCCTAGGTATCATGCCCTTGATCCATGCTGCTTTCTTACTTTTATTTATTTTTATATTTTATATTTTTTTTAAAGAAAGAGAGAAAAAGAATCAATTTTGTTTAGTTTTTCATGCGTCTTTGTTGCTCTGACACTTCATTGTGTACATGATGCTGGGCTTTGAACCCACATGCTTGCACATGTTAGGCAAGTGTCCTAACTGCTGAGCCATGGCTCCAGCCCCCTGTGCCTCATTTTAAAAAACATTCCCTCTGACATGTTATCTTCAACGATTCTGGGGTCTGTTTTTGACCCTGGCCTAACAACTTAATCTCTCTCTACTCAATCCCACAATTCTAGGTCAGCAGAAAGAGTCCAGACCAATAATTGCATAAAAGTTAGGGCTAACAGGCAGTTACCATCAGACATTGCTCCCACATCCCAGGGCCCACATGCAGGCCGAGAATCCCTCTCAGGAGATCCCTCTGGGCAGGCAGTCCTAAGTTCAAACTCTCCACGAGAGAAGAATTCTATTTCTATTTGCCATCTGCATTAGATTTCCACTGCTATCCAACACATTGCCACAAATTGAGCAACTAAACACTTATTTTCTCATGGTCCAATAAACTGAAAGTCCAAGGGGCCTGCCTGAGCTCTGCTTAGGATCTCCCAAGACTGAAATCGAAGAGTAGCCAGCTGGCCTCCTACCTAGATGCTCCGGGGGAAGCTTCCAAGCTATGAGGCTGCTGGCAGAATTTTGAAGCTGAGGTTTTGGATCTGTATTTTCCCGAGAGTCGATGGTCACTCAGGTCGCTGTGTGTGGCCTCTCCATCTGCAAAGCCAGCAATGATGTGTTGAAGTCTTCTGACACTTCTCTAGTTTGGTGACCCTTTGCTCATGTGATTGGATCAAGCCAACCTGGACCATCTCCCTGTGCCTTGTGCAACGCACACAAAACGCACATGGAACTGACACTAGAAA
>PVKS010026241.1:0-28936 GCA_004027875.1 Aplodontia rufa | reverse complement strand
AAAAAAAAAAAGGTCTAGGGATGTAGCTCAGTGGCAGAGCGCCCCTGGGATCAATCCCCAGTACCATGCCCCAAGCACACACAGCCCCTGTCTCTTGCCATGTGATACCCTGTGCAGGCTGGGAACTCTGCCAGCAAGAAGGCCATCACCAAGATGTGGCCCCTTGGCCAAGAACATCCGGTCCTGTGATCCAAATGAACCTTTTTTTTTTTTTTTTTTGATATCCTGGCTTGAACCCAGGGGCATTTACCCACTGAGCCACATCCCCAGCCCTTTTTACTATTTTTATTTTTTAATTTTGAGACAGGGTCTCCCTAAGTTATTTAGGGCCTAAACTGCTGAGGCTGGCTTTGAACTTGGGATCCTCTAGCCTCAGCCTCCAGAGCCTCTGGGATTACAGGCTGCGCCCAGTGCCTGGCTTTTTTCTTGATGACCTACCAGTCTATGGTATTGTGTGATCAGCAATGGAAAATGAACTAAATCCCTCTCTACACCAGCACGAGGAGCGTGTCCTCGATGTCACATTTTTAAGGCTGCAGGGTCTTCCAGCACAAGGGTGAGGGGTGAGTCACAGAGGCTTTTCCCAGTGCTCAGCGAGTCATCCGGCACCGACCAGTTCCACACATGCATGAAAGACTTTGAGCAAGATTTCAGGGTGGACAGGACGAAGTGCTCACTGAGCCCTCCCACCCCTGAGCCCGAGCGAGCCCCTCGCCAGCAGCCCAGAGGACTCTTCTGCTACCAGGAGCAGTCCAGGGAGCGGATCATTCCAAGGGGCCTGGAGGGGACAGTGGCCTTGGGAAGAATCTGCCAGGAACCAGGAGCAACCAACTTGCTCTGGCAGGTGTCACCTTTGAGCCCTGCTCTGGGGGGAGAGCAGCTTGCAGGGCTCAGCTCACCCAGGGTCACTCCCTGCTGGGTGGGAAAGCCACTTCCTCAGGGCTGGGGGCTGCCCCTGCCTGCTGGCCCCTCCTGCCCCACTCCTCCGGGTGGGGCCGCTGACTCACCACGGAATGCTTCAGACCCCGGGAGGATGTGGCAAGGATGATAAGAGCAGACAGAGGAGACCCTGCTGGCCACTGGGCAGGAGCCTGGGTTGCCAGGGAGCAGGGTCAGCAGGGTCGGGGGCAGCAGCTGTCCCTGAGATCTTCAAAGGGCCCCCTGGTCTGGGCAGCTGCAGGCCCTCAGCTGTCAGGAGGGTTCTGGGCAAGCAGGGAGGAGCCTGCAGCCCAGGAGGAGGAGGAAGAGGAGGGAGGAGCAAGGGAGAGGGGGAGGAGGAGGGAGAGGAGGGGAGGGGGAGGGAGGTGGGGAGGACAAGGGTGGGTCTGGACGCGGGAATCTGGAGCTGGCCGTGGGCCCAACCTGGTCTGAGGGTGGCCCAGCCTGGGCCCCTGGACATTTCCAGGGCATATCAAGAGGGAACAGTGACAGCCCTGGCTACTCTGGGACGGAGAACCCAGAGTGACGAGGGGCAGAGTGACAGAGGGGCTCAAATTCCTGGATGCAGTTGACTGAGCCCGCCATAGATGGACAAAGGAGTCTGGTCTCCCTGCCAGAGCCCTGCCCACCCCCAAGCCAGTTCCGCCCTTTGCTCTGTTGTTAAGTAAAAGTGTCCAAAGTCGCCTTCACAGCAGTCTGGCCGCTCCTCTCTGCACCAGCTCCCCTGGCCTCCTGATTCTGTAGCTTTGGGGCTCAGGGAGCCCCTGCACCTCCCTCTCCCTGTCCATGTCTCCAGAGCTGCTGCTGGGGCTCCAGCTGCCCATCTGGGGGCCCCAACAGACCAGGCTCCTCCCCCAGCCGGCTGTGCTCACCCTCCTCCCAGGCACCGGGCTCCTCTTAAGTCTGTCCTTGTTGGGTGGCTCAGTTGGTCAGCATAGCAGGGCAGAAAGACACAGGGTTTTGAGTTTAAGTCCTAGCCTCATGGCTTGCTTAGACTGTGACCTTGAGGCTCAACCTGTGGAAGAGTTAGTGGGAGGGTTAGTTGTGATGTCACCTGTCAGCATGAACACAATTCCTCAGAAGAGTGCATCCTTTCCTCCCCACCTGAGCTGCGTTTTATCTGTCTATTGCCTGGTGGTCTTCCCAGTCCTGCTGTCCTAGTTCAGGTCCTCATTATTTTAGTTGAAAGTGACAGAAAATTCAAACTAGGTTAGAGGAAAAGAGAAGGAGGAGGTGGAGGAAGAGAAGGTGGAGGAGGAGAAGAGGAAGAAGGAAGAGGAGAAGGAGGAAGAGGTGGAGGAAGAGAAGGAGGAGGAGGTGGAGGAAGAGAAGGAGGAGGAGGTGGAGGAAGAGAAGGTGGAGGAGAAGAGGAAGAAAGGTTCAGAGACATTTGTGGTTCATGTTTAGGGTAGAGGTGGCTAGCTTCAGTTCCAGTTTTGAAATCGGAATCTGATGCTGACCCCTCTTCCATCTCCTGGCACTGTGTCCTCTGGTTTTGTCCACACTCAGAATGTGTTTCCACTCATGGTGATAAAATGGCTGCAGCAACTCCACCTTTGCAGCTGTGTCTTTTCTGTGAGCCCTAGAAGAAGCCTGGGAGTCATTGTATTTGGAATGCCTTAGGTCACACCCATGCCTGACCAGTCACTAAAGCCTGGAGATGCAATACACTGTTTGGTTTAGGCAAAGGAAGAGTGGAGGGAAGATGGTTGTCCTGATAGGGAAACTGGGGTGCATTTCCCTAGGAATGGAGAGTGGGTGCTGGGTGCCTGTCTTCTGATAGTTTACAAAATGGTCTTGAGCCTCGCCCAGCTTCATTCTGCTCTTCCAGTACTGCCAGTCTTCTGGTGCAGGTCGCATATCATCCACCCCACTACTCAGAAGTCTTGGAAGACACCCTTGGGTGACAGACAGAACCCAGCCCTAATTCCTTTGCAATGCATTCTAGACACTACTGCCTCCAAAAACTGTTTTATTTTGTTTTTCTAAAGAGAGAGAGGGACATTGAGAAAGAGAGAAGGAGAGAACCAATTTTATTTAGTTTTTCACGTGGCTTTTGTTCTCCAACACTTTGTTATATATGTGGTGCTGGGGTTCGAACCCGCGTCCTTGTGCATGCCAAGCAAGCGCCGTAGCCACTGAACCACTGCTTCAGTCCCCCAAACTATTTGAATTCCTGTCCTCTATAAATCTATAGCACCCTTTACCCCACCATTCTTGGGAACATACCCAAGATAACTGAAAACGGGTGTTCACCCAAAAATTGATACACAGGGGTCTGACAGTCACAAAAGCCAACAAGTGGAAACAACCCCAGGGTCCGTCCATGGAGGAATGGATGAATGAAATATAGTATGGCTGGGGCTGGAGCGGTGGCTCAGCAGTTTTGGTGCTTGCCAAAACAAGGACCCGGGTTCAAATCCCAGCACCACCTGCACAACTAAGTGTTGGAGCAACTAAGGCCAGGTGAAAAACTAAATAAAGTTGTTGAAAAAAAAAAGAAATATAGTACGGCCAAAGATGGAATATCACACAGCCCTAAAAATGAAAGAAGTACTGACACATGGCACTGCGTGAATGGAACTTGAAAATACGCTATGTGAAAGAAACTGGATAGAAAGGACTGTGTTGGAATGACTTTATTCATATTAAATGCCCAGAACGGGTGAAAGTATAAAGCAAGTAAATTAGTAATTCTCCTGGTCCTGGGGAGCGAGGAGTGACTATTTTGGGTATGGGGTTTCTTTTTGGCATGATGATAATATTTTAGAATTATGTAGTGGAAATATTTTTTCTTTTTTTTTGTAGTGGAAATATTTGCACAATGAATATATGAAAAATCACCAAAGTGTACAATTCACGTTATATCTCAATAAAAATTTTTAAACTCTCAAATCTCTCTTCCCATCAGTCAAGGCCTTTGTGCCAAGTTTGAGGCTCCCAGTTGGGAGGGAGGACACGTGAGCACAGGCAGGACTGGCCCTCAGGTGGCTCCGTTGTGAGCCAGGTCAAGGGTCAGGCAGAGGAAATGAGCACTGAACAAAGAAGGAAGGAATCAGTCCCAGTAGCTCCTCCCAGCACCAGAGGAAGCAGAGAGGGGCTGAGCTGGGCTGGGTGACCCTTAGGTCAGGGGAGAGAGGACAGCAAGCTCAGGGCGGCTGCAGCAGGCAGAGCAGGGCAGGACGGAGGGTCTGAGGCCCAGCGTCATGGCCCGCCCTGGGCCTCCCATCCCCGGTGCACCTCATAGCTAACTCCCAGCCCTGTTCCCGGCGCCCACGAGGAGTTCCCACACACAGAAGCTATGAGGGGCTTTTGTTCCTCGCCAGCAGTCTCCTGACCCTCCCTGAGCCAGGCAACTCGAAGAATGCCAGCCGTCATGTGTTCAGAGACCGTGTGGCAAGGGCGTGGGGTGTGACCAGACACTGGGGAGATGCCACCAAAGAGGGGTGCAGGCAGATGGGATCCAGCCAGCCTCCATCCTCCATCCTCCCTCCCAGAGCCTCTGTTCCAAGGTCGCGTGGCCCAAGGCTGGCAGGAGTGCACCCTGGGATGACAGATGCTGCAGGAAGCTGGTCACAGCTGAAGCGGGGTCTAGGGACAAAGTTAGCTGGCAGTCTCTTGGCACTGACTTCCTGATAAGAGCTGAAAGGAACAATCTGGTGGCCGAGGCCAGACCTGCGGGTTTTTCTATTTGAATCCTAATGCCTGCTCTGGCCCTCCCAGATGGGTCGCAACAGTCTCAGGACCTGTATCCAGGCAACAGCCCTCAGCTGCCACTCCTGAGGGCTCCTGCTTGCTCTTTCCAGGCCTCCCTCTCTCCAGTCTGCCAAACCTACCCGGGCTCTGCACCTTGCAGGGAACGAGGTGTCATCCTTCCCCAGGACTCTTCAGAACCACAGGACAATTGCCAAGTGCTGCCAGGGCCCGCGTGGCCCCTGTGATAAGGGCCCAGGCTGCAGCTCCCAGCCAGTTTATCGTGGCCAGAGCCCTGCTGTCTGATCTTCCCAGGCCTTGCTGCCCAAGGCAGGAAGGGACAGTTTCTGGTGTCTGGTGTGGTAGGAACAAGGGGCCCTAGAACTGGGGTAGTCGTGGCTGTGGGAAAGGGGCTGACTGGGAAGCTTCGTGCATGGCAGAGCTGGGGAGAAGCCAGCACCCCAATCTGGGGCCTACTTCTAAACCTTGTCCTCGGAGAGGTGGCTATAAAACTAGTGACACAAAGCAGCAGCTCCTCCTGTTGAGAGCCATACCCAGGCCTGATCCTGCTTCTCGTGGTGGTAGGGGAGGCAAAGGTTGGCACTGCGAGGTCCCAGGAGGAAGCTCGCTGTTCCCTCCTTCCCAGGTCCTAGCTCTGAACGTGAGGCAGGACAGCAGCAGGCAGCCTTTTCCCAGATGGAAGGACACAGGGGTACGGGACGTGTGGGGGCCTGGGGAGGCCTGGCCCAGGCTACTCTGGGACTGGGCAGAGTGACTAGCACAAGGGATCGTGGCGTTGGAACTGCTAAGGGAAGCCGCCTCCTCCAGATGGAGAGGTCAGGCTGGGACCACAGCTTGAAGGAGAGGCCACTCGGGGAGGGCTGGGCTCGCCGCCAGCGCTCAATCTGCAGCCC
The DNA here is from genome assembly GCA_004027875.1 of Aplodontia rufa. Classification (NCBI taxonomy): domain Eukaryota; kingdom Metazoa; phylum Chordata; class Mammalia; order Rodentia; family Aplodontiidae; genus Aplodontia; species Aplodontia rufa. The sequence continues at coordinate 23,390 of PVKS010026241.1, read as the reverse complement.
AGCTCCACGGCCAAGCCCAGCTCCCCTCCTCAGCACTGAAGCCTGTGGGGGCCTCTGGAGGATGCGGGTGGGGCCAAGAGACTCCAAGGGGCCGGACAGAAACCCAGTGTGACCAGCACTCTGCCCTCCCTGGACATGGGTCACATAGGCAACATTCTTTGGCCAACATCAGGAAAAAGAAGTGGAAGAAAGATTAAACTCCGAAGTTACATTCAGAATTCACTTTTATTTCTCCCAAAGTTGATTGTTTGATTCACGTTCAAATCACAGCGCCTCCTCCTCCTCGGGGTACACCGCGTCCACGGCTGATTTGCCTCTTGGGCTGCAACCTCATTCCACAGCCAGGCCCCCCGCAGCCCTGTCCTCACGCCTGTCCTCCTCTGGTGTGGCCAGCACAACAGGGGCTCAGATCCTGACAACCTGGGCAGCAACACATGGGCTCTGCCTTGCCTCCCCGGACACTGGCAGCCTCCTGAGGTACAGGCGCCCAAAGGTGCCGCCCACCTGCCCTTTGGTGAGGCGCCCAGGATTCACACAGACGCAGCCGAGGACGTCCTGGGGAAAGAAGGCAAAAGCCTGGGTTCAGAGGCCCTCACCCTCACTGGGACCAATGTGACAGTGGCCAGACGCTTGGAAGGAAAAGGCACCAAGCACACATTTAGCCACATGTTCACAGAGTGCTTCTGAGCTCAGGTGGCCCGGCAGGAAGCCTCACCCAGCTGTCCCTGTTTCTGTAGGAGGACAGCTGCCTCCTCAGGCTTGGAAAAGGGGGCTGGCCTGGGAGGACTTCGTGTGATGGGCTCAACCCTGGGAATGGCGGGGCGCCTGGTGCACACTCAAGAGCCACTCCCAAGTGTCCTCAGCTGATGGGAGGTGGTCAGGGCTCAGGGGAGGGCAGGCAGGGGCACATGGGAGGCGTCCTGGGCCAGCCTGCGGTGGCCTGGTTGGAGCACCGTCTGAGGCCGTCCTACTCGCCACCCGGGGTTCCTGCTCTCAGGCGGAGGGAGCCAGTCACTAAAGCTGCATTTTACTCAGGGATTTGTCATCTTGTCCCACCACCTCCCCCACAGTGACGAGGCCCCAGGTCTGGGTCACAGACGCCACACCAGCAGACCTACAAAGGGAGAGCGCTGGTCCAGACCTACCTTCACAAAGTACTTCAGCTCCGAGGGGACTATGAAGAGGTCTGGGGTGACCGGCAGCTGTGCGTAGGCATAGAGGTTCTCGTAGTCGATGGCCATGTCCTCCTGGGGCGGATACAGTGGGTAGTAGCTGCAGAGACAAGAGGCAGCCAGCAGGGGTGGGTGACAGGAATTCTGCCCCATGGGCTCCCCCCGCCAGCCTTCACTGGCTTTTTCCTTTTTGGGGGACAAAATGCAGGCTTGTGGTGACAGTGTGAAGTCCCCTGGTGGTGGGCTGGTGAAGTCTCTGACTGTCAAAGCTCCACAACTGAACCTGGGGTGTTTAACCACTGAGCCATATCCCAGTCCTTTTTACATTTTTATTTAGAGACAGGGTCTAAGTTGCTGAGGCTGGCTGGGGACTTGCGATCCTCCTGCCTCAGCCTTCTGAGCCGCTGGGGACTCACCTCCTCTGGGTCAGAATGTGCTTGAGTATGCGGCTGAATCTGTCTGAGGTTCCAGAATTGCTGGGGAGGGAAGCACAGCAAGCAGGAGCCACTGAGTGAAGCTGGCACCTCTGAGGAAGCTCAGCGACCCACCCAGGAGCTGTGTGAGCCATTCCCACAAGAAAGGGAGGCAGGACCCCGGGGTGAGGAAGGGCAGGGACTCTGGTGTCAAGATCAAGGCATCGGCTTGTGCAAGAGGGCGCAAGTTCTGAGCCACTAGCAGGCCACGCAGCAGCTGACCCAGACCTCAGCCAAAAGCACATGCCCATCTTGCCAAACCGCCCTGCTCCGGCGTTTCCTTCCTGGCAAGGAGGGTGGAAGAACCCACTGCCAAACCAAACACCTCAGATTTGGCTGTGTCTGACTCTCTCACGCCGTTCTGCTGTGGAAACCCTTGAGGCTAAACCCATGGTCCGCCCTCCATGGAGAGAGAGACCCAGTTAAGTCAATGCCAGCGGAACAGACGTGGTTCCCTGGGCTCTAACACTGTCTACGGGAGTGGTAGAAGCGAATGCGTCCGCTGCTCCCTGGGTGCAGACACGGCCGCATGGTTTGGCAGGAAGTGTGATCCTCAGCACCACTCGTGGACTGTTGTGGGCTGGCACTTACCTGCTGATCTCCTCTGCCCCCATGTGGAACAGCAGATCCGTGGACGTCAAACCGAAGATGACTCCGTTTACAGAGAGGTTGCAGGGCTCTGACACAAACTGCACTCGCTAAGAAGGGGTTGAGGCAAAGGTTCCCCAAGAGCAGCTGGAAACTCCATCCCAGCAAATAGGGATCTCTATGGGCCAGGGACCACCGACCAGGGCCACCCCAATGTGCTGCACATTTGCAACAATCTCTGCTCGTCAGAAAATGTATGTCAGGCTGTGGGGGACCCCAAACGGGTTTCTCCCGCCCCCAGGGACCAGGTCAACCCGGCCTGCATTCTGGGTGTCTGCTCAGAGGGGCACTGGTACCTTTTTGTCCTCTCGAGACAGATCGGAGTAGCTGAAAGGCGGCTGAGGGTACACAGGCTCGTGGTGCACGTCTCGCAGGGATGGGACAAAGACCAGGTGAGAGCCGGAGCTGCTTTGTCAAAACACAAGGAAGGAGCATGGCTGAGCTGAAACGGTTGGGCCACAGGGTTCAAGTGGGAGGGGTTGGAACCCTGAGCCTTGGCCAGGGCACACCTGGAATGCATGCCCCCGAGGCACCGAGGACAAGGCAGTTTGCCCTCATGTACATGCAGCTCTGACGGCCCAGGACACTGTTCCTTACTGTGTGGCACTCCACTGGGGCACGGGGGAACTACTGTTTGGTAGGAAAAGGGGAAAAGAAATCGAGATCTAGAAAATCCAGACAGGCAAAGACAACGCAGAAGTCCAGCCCCAGAGCCAGTGTTGGAATCGCAGGTCTGACCCCCAACTCTTGGATGGATGTAGCTAGGAGACGGCTCCCTGATGTGAGGCTCAATCACACAAAATAATCTGGGGACTCCTTCCGAGGGAGAAACCAGGTATCCTGGGCAGATCTGAGGCTGCCTTAGGATTTCCAACATCAAACCGAAACTACTCGGTGTGCCAGGGGCTGGGCTGTGGTTACTGGACAGCGGACACAGTGAGCAAGCTCCTGGGTTCCTACTCCCCAGCTGACTGTCTCGCAGAAGTGAAAGGGATACTTGGCAGCAATGGCAGAGGCAGGAGGCTCTCTAGGGCTAACATGTGAGGGAACTCCCTGGCCTCCTCAGCTGCCTTAGCAGAGGGGCCTACTGCAAACCAAACAGGCGAGAAACGTCACTTGGGCCACGTTTAAGACTGGCCAACAGCTCTGGCTTCCAGTGCCTCCCTTTTCTTGCTTCAAGTGCTGTGGCCTTGCAGGCACAGGGACTTTCTCATGTGATCCCGATGTTGGTGACTACTGTCACCATATGGCTTGTTTAGCACACTTACTTCCACGTGTGAACGGAAAGTCAGAACGCCGAGGACAAACCCTGCAACGCTGAGCTCACTCCCATCACCCAAGCCCACTGTTCGAGTGCTGGATCTGGTCGACAGCTGGAGGTGGGGGATCTGGGACGGTCTGGGCTCTAGGGCTGTGATGGATGCAAAGACTGAGGTGCAGCTGGCTGCTGTCAAAGCTGGGAGTCACGGTTTCAGGGCAGACTTTCGAATTGAGAAGGTTAAGGAGGAAACAGCTTTCCTGATCATGGTTATGGCTTCAGGGGCGGGATCAGGAAGAAATTCCAACTCTCAGTGTTGCACAACTTTGACACCAGGAGGGAGGGTCTCATCTCACAGCTGCTCCCGCCACGGGAACTGGTGCTTTCTCGCTGCTTCTGGCTTCTACTGGCCAATGCACAGGATGCTCTGCAATCCTGATCTCCACCAAGGCCCTCTTATACCTGTTCCTGGGAGGGAGGGGCAGCTCCCGCCCCATGGCACACACTGGCTGCAGATGAAAGTGCCTGGTGGTGCTGGGTTCCTGCCCCAGGGAACAATGCTCGCTCTATCTTTGTGTTTGTGTCTCTATCGCTGCTGTCAATACCACATGGGGTAAGGAACCCAAATCAGAGCCCAGCTCAAATGGAAAGCACCAGGCAGCGCAGGGCCCTGCCACGGCCCCTGCCTCCCCGTGGGCTCACAGAAGTGGAGCACAGCCCTGCTCTCGTTTTTTTCTTGGGGGTATCTCCTGAGCTCTAAGCCCTCTCCAGGTCTTGATGAACCTGTTCGGGAAGGCACCTGTATAATCTTCACCAAGGGAGGGAGGCCGTGTCCAGATGAAGGCTGCCACTGGCCCAGCCTGCCTCTCAGCTCCAGGGTGAATTACTGGGGGTGCTCTCTCTCAGGTTCACTGCCTACCGCACTGGCCCATGCTGCGGGTAAGATAGTGTTACAACTAATCAGCTCTGGGATCCGTTCTCATGGGTGAAAGGCGGAAGAGCACACACCTTGTTTTGAAAACCACCTTTGTAACAGACTTGTATTTAAAAGCTCAGCCTCAGGAATGTTTGTTTTTTATGAGCTCAGCTACAGGCGAGCAAATCCCATGAGAAGATTGATCATTACTCCAGTTTCTTTCAGCCCCTGGCACTAGGGGAAAGGGACAAGAATGGAGGTGTCAGCTTCCTGCTTCTCAATTCTTCCTGGAACTGAGACTCCTTTCAAATGAGAACTGTGAGGGCTGGAGTGGTGGCTCAGCAGTTAAGGTGCTTGCCTGGCAGGCAAGAGGACCTGAGTTCAAACCCCAGCACCACATGCACAACTAAGTGTGTTGGAGCAATGAAAGTCAAATAAAATTGATTTTCTCTCTCTCTCTCAAAAAAAAAAAAAAAAAAAAAAGGAAAAAGGAAAGAACTGCGAGCTCTGGACACCACTGTGGTGACCTTTCCTAGTCCCTCCAGTTAGGCTACAGTGAGTTCATACCCTTACCCTTGCTCTAGCCCTTGGAGGGTCCCAGTGAATGCGAGCAGCACTGACTCGGGGGAACCAACTTCACCCCAAAGCACTCACACAAGGAGAGGCCGGGCCTCACTGGCTTTCGCTGCGGCCTTCATCAAACGCATCCCGGGAACATTCCCACGGAATAGTGTACAAAAGAGAGTGCGAGAAGGAAGCGAGGAGGAGAAAGGCCAGGGGGAGAGTGCAGCTTTCTGAGGTTGTTTATCCCTGTGCTTCACCCAGAGGCTGCGCACTTGGAGTTCAAGGTCCTATCTGATCTCAGACTTCAAAGGACAAAGAGGACGGGAACCATCATCACGTTTAAATAGTTTTGCTTTCTTAGTGGGAAGCCCTAGAAGTGCAGGCAACTTTGGGTCCCGCCCAACATTGGGGATTCTGACCTCCTGGTCCCTTCGATGATGGTTCGCAGACACTGCTTGAAGATGTCTTCAAACGGGCTCTTCAGGAGAGAGTTCTGCAAGAAGGGCAGGGACAGGGATTTAGAGGGTGGACCTCCGGTGTCATTCACTCATTACCACTTGTTGGGTGACCTGGGATGACAGCTGAGTCTAGGCGAGGGTGTGGAGCTGAGGGTGACTAACAGGAGGATGCTCTGAGATCTTGTCCATGGAAGGTGACATATCCTGCAACCAGGGTAGGAGGCCTGGTCCTGACCTTGTCCCTCAGCACCAAGTGTCACATGGACACCAATGTATTTTCACTTCCATCTCTAGCTTCCAGACAGCCTAAAGTTCTGATGAATGAAGACCTCAAATTCAAGATAATTGTTAAAAATGCCCAGCTACAACGTCTTTCTGATGGGCTACAGGGTTTATTAGAGATGCGGGGAACTCTACGAGGTGAAGCTAGAAGGCCCCTGGAAGTGCCCGGTGCCCTCCCCACCTGCCCCGACACTCACCTCCACCTGTTCATGCTTAGCATCCAGGAAAGGCCCAAACTGCCGAGAGGGAGGAACAGAGTCAGGTCCGCACACGTCTGCAAACGCCTCCAGGTAGCTCAGCTAGCAGTTCTCTGCCCAGGGTTCATCTGTCCCGCCAAGGCTACCTTGAGGAGCCTAGGGACAGGGGGCACCTAGCCAATTCCACAGACAGCAGCTCCTGAGCCCTGAGAGGTTCCGAGGGCCCCTCCCCATGACACTAGGTTTTTTCCTGACTTTACATATAGCAAGGGCAACTGACCACCATGCGAAGAGCAGTCCTTTGAACATAAAGAGACTAGCTCCAAAGCTGGAGTAATGAAACAGGCAAGAATACCACAAAATAAAAATGAAGGGAGGAAACAGTGCTTGGATCAGAGGCTTCTAGATCACGTGCACCTCTCCCAAGACGCAGAGCGAGAACTCAAAAATTTCATAAAACAAAGAACCGATATGCTTCCTAAAGGCTCAGAACAGCACCGAGACCCCTTCCCAGGGCTGACCCCCCAGATTCCCTGCTGCCATCTCCTTGTGCAAAGCTGTCCCAGGGGCTCCTACCAGGATGCAGACATCCGGCCGGTCGCGGTTGATGACAGCGATCAGGTCGAGCAGGGGCTCATACGTGATGCTGTCAGACGTGGTATAGGGTCCACAGGCAATCATGACCATGGTTTGCTCCAAATCTAGGACAGAAAGGATTGAGGTCTTGATTAGAGGACTGTTACTGGATGGTGAGCCAAGGGCCACCAGAGGGAAATGCACGCAACCCCGGGGATCCAAGGACACCCCAGCAGGTGGACACAGGCAGGTCCATGCACGGCCATGGCAGGTGCTTCTAAGCAGTGCATCTGAAATGCGAGGAATGTGGCATCAGGAAGGGCTGCACGGCGGTGAGCAGGGTTCACACTTGGGAGGAGCTTCTAAGAACAGCCGCAAGGCAGGGGACAGAAAAGCACTGAGATGGGATCGTCTGGCTCCAGTGGGGGTTCTGCAGAGTCCAGAGGCCAGGTGGGCTGCAAGGCCTGGAACAAGCTGCATTGCTTGTGGAGAACTGGACTCCCCTCCTCACAGGAAGCCAAGTGGGTGTGTAAATCAGTGCTCCATCCTCCCCAGCCCAGGCTGTTCATGCCCTCTGTTCGGGACCTGGAATCTCCAGGTAAACTATCCAGGAACATAAGAAAGGCGGGAGCTGACCCACTGCAGCGGAGCTGTTGGAGGATTCCTATTACCTGGACACTAGAGCTGCTAACAGTTAAGCCTGTGTCCTGGTCCCAAGCCTGGGTTTCTAGTCCCCCGTCCAGTCTATGAGGTACCTGGATTTCCCTGAACAGACTCTTTTTCTTACATTGTCTGAGCCAGTTTTTATAGTTTATAACAACAAAATCCAAAGAACTTGGAGAGTTTCTTTGGGGGGGTTACTGGGGACTGAACACAGAGGGGCTTTACCACGGAGCACACCCCCAGGCTCTTGCTAAGTTGCTTAGAGTCTTGCTAAATTGCTCAGGCTGGCCTTGAATGTGTGATCCTCCTGCCTTAGCCTCCTGAGGTTACGGGCATGTGCCACTATACCTAGTTGACTTTTTTTTTTGGTGGCAGAGATTGAAACCGGAGGTGCTTAACCACTGAGCCACATCTCCAGCCCATTTTATATTTAATTTGAGACAGGGTCTCACTGAGTCGCTGGGGTTAGGGTCGTGTCCCACCATGCCCGGCCACCTGGCTTACTTCTTAACATGCAGTTGTATTAGCTTCCTCTCGTTGCTGTAACAAATCACCTCAAGCTTAGTGGCTTAAAACAAATCTACCATCTTACAGTTATTGTGATAGCAAATTGTAAAATTGAGGGGTTGGCAGGGCTGGAGGTGCTTGGGGGGGGGTCTTTTCTAACTTCTGGAGGCCACCTGTTGCCCCAGTCCATGGCTCTCCCATCTTCGAGCCAGCAGCCTAATACTTCTGTTCTGAGTGGTTTTCAAGTAGAGCCATAGGATCACATGCAACCCACCTGGTAATCCAGTATTGTCTCCCCACCCTAAGGTATCCTCTTAATAACACAAAATTCCTTTTGCCACATAAGGCAACACATTCACAGGTTCCACTCAGCACCACAGCAGCACCATGAACTGAGACCAAGTGTTCAAGAGGAAATGTTTTGTGTGGTGGAGGGGCAGGGGACACAGTGAGGGCTGGGAGGGCGAGGCCCACGTCTTACTCTTATCTCTACAACTGTCTGACTGAATTCCTCACACAAAATGTTTCTAACAACCCATTAAATTGCTCCCCAAAATTCCTGGCACACAGCTCAGGTTTCTGGCACCTAAGCCATGTAAATTTCACTCCTTGAAGTTGATCCAACACCATCACGCCACCCTTTACACACGTTTGCTCATACGCTGTTCAATGCCATGAACTGCTGAATTTCATCCCTGATCCTAGGTTGTCTCCAGGAAAGGCCTTGCACACGGTCAGCGTGCACCGATCTCATTCCTGATCCTAGGTTGTCTCCAGGAAAGGCCTTGCACACGGTCAGCGTGTACCGATCTCATTCCTGATCCTAGGCCGTCTCCAGGAAAGGCCTTGCACACCGTCAGCGTGTACCGATCTCATTCCTGATCCTAGGTTGTCTCCAGGAAAGGCCTTGCACACCGTCAGCGTGTACCGGGTACTGAAGACACGCCAGCATGGATGCGCACTGCTCTTTTAAAAATTTTTTTGGGGGGGATACTGGGGACTGAACCCAGGAGTGCTCTACCACTGAGCCACCTTCCCAGTTCTTTTTTTTTAGTCTCAGGCAGTCTTGCTAAGTTGCCCAGGCAGTCCTTGAACTTGCGATCCTCCTCTTGGCCTCCTGAATGGCTGGGATTATGGGCATGTGCCACTGTGCCTGGCTCTGCAAGTGTTCTACTTTGCTTAGAAAATGCCTAGAATTCTTCCCCATTCTTTATTGGTGAATTACAGTTGTAGCCAATGGTGGGATTTGCTACACATACGTAAATGCACACATTGTAACAACACAATTTGGTTTCCCTCCCTGCTCCCACTCGCTTCCTTCCCTCCTGATCCTCCCCATCTTTCTTCTTTTTCCTCTCTAGCAACCACATATGAGAGAAAACATACAACCATTGAACTTCTGAGTTTGGCTTATTTTGCTTAACGTAATGTTCTCAAAAAAAAAAAATATATATATATATAATTTTTATTTTTTATTATTTTGTACCAAGGATTGAAGCCAGGGGTGTGGAACCACTGAGCTACACCCCCAGACCTTTATATTTTTATTTTTGAAACAGGGTCTTCTAAGTTACTCAGGGTGGTGCTAAACTGCTGAGGCTGGCTTTGAACTTGTGATTCTCCTGTTTCAACTTCCCAAGTCGCTGGGATTACAGGTGTGCACCCACTGCACCCAGCTTGTCTAGAAATATTTTGAAGCAGTTTGCCAAAATTTCTTTTTGCATTTTCCCATCTCAATTAGTTCCAAATTAACACCAGGCTGTCTTAAAAATTATTTAAAAATAATGTCTAAATGTTGGAATAACTTTAGATCTTGTGGGATTCCTGCCTGTCTTTTACCAAGTCCCCTACTGTGAGCACCCTGTGAGACTCTGGGACATTTATCAGATTGCACACGGGTGCGTGAATCACTGCTGGACTTCTGGCTTCCCCCTGATGTCACTGGTTGTCCCATCAGTGCCCTTTTCTCTTTTAGGGTCTGAGGCAGGATGCCAGTAAGTTCTTTCTTAAATGCCCATCTTTTTCCTTTACAAAGTAACTTCAAATGCCTGTTAGTGTAGTCTTTACAGGACGTGCTTCCTGTGGTCAGAGCCCAGGAGATAACATTACCTGCGCTCATGAGGCTGAGACCCAGGGGCTCTGTGACAAAGGGCTGGAGTGCACAGATGGGTTGGGTCCAGCCCCCTCAGCCATGTTGGACCTCAAAGCCCCTGCAGCTTCCTTGGGCCTGTGCACCACACTCCCAGAGACTTGTCTACCACCTCCTCTGTTGGCAAAACAGCTCTCGAACCCAGACTTACCTCCGTCCTCTTCGCTGGGCTGATGGAAAGGAAGCGGCACACCCTAAACAGGAGAGAAGCGCAGCTGAGGTCTTGCTCCGGCCCTCACTGTAGTCAGGAGAGTGACCGGCTGTCCACAGGCGTGTGGAGGGCACACCTCTCTCTGCGCTCCTTGCAGCCAGCAACCCAGGGGTGAGAGGATCTGCCATTTACCCAAAGTGCCGAGGGGCAGGGTGGCCTGGGCAGTGGACAGCCACTGACAGACACTGACAGAACACCCAGCAGTGAGTGGCAGCAAAAGGTGCTGACAACATCAGTCTGCTTCCAGGAGAGGAAGCGAGGCTGCCCTGCTACTTCTCCTGGGGAATCTCAGATAAACTACAGCCTCATCTGCTCATGAGTTGTCCGTGGCAGAGTTGAGTCGCTGATGGAAACCGAGGGCCTGCCCAGCCTGACATTTACTCTTTGGCCTTCTACAGCCAACCTATGGCCTAGCGGTGGGTCCCACCCCACAGGGAGAACGAACAAAGCAGGCTCTGAAGGACCAGTTGCCAGGATCCAGGACTGCGTGTCCTGTGCCTGGAGCAGAACAGGAGGGAGGGGACCACCCTGTACCTCGTAGAGTTTGGTGGCAACAAGTTTTCTACCAGTGGTGTTGACTCCTTCCATGATTACAACCTGAAAGACAGAGACAAAACAGGACTGCTAAACAGGGGAGGGAATGGGAAGTCTGGAATAAATTATTTTAATGTTGTTAAAAGTATTTTGCAACTGTAAACTTAGCAAATTCCTTTTTCTTTTTTGGTACTGGGGCTCAGTGGAAGTGCTCGACCACTGAGCCACACCCCAGCACTTCACTTTTTTTCAGTTTGTATTTTGAGTCAGGTCTTGCTAAGTTGCTGAGGCTGGTCTTGAACTTGCGATCCTCATGTCTTAGCTTCCCAAGTCACTGGGATTACAGGCATGTGCCACTGCGTCCGGCTCTTGAAAACAAATTAAGAGGACTGTACAGTACCAATAATTATGCTCTACACAAATGACCTAATTCTCACAACAATCCCATGAGGTGAGAATTATTATTCCCATCTTACAGATGAAGACACTGTGGCTTAGAAGGTTACGTACCTTGCCCATGGTTACACACCTTGGGTTGCGAAGCTGGGCTTCAAACCCAGGCAGTCAGCTCGCAGAGCTGAGGTCAGAATACACAGGGAAAATCGGAACCCTATGGTGAGTTCCTTGGGGCTATGCAGCCGTACCCCGCAGCATTGGAGATGGACACTGAGAGGCAGCTGCCCACCACACTCCACTCACAGGTGTAAACAGCATGCCGCACCCCAGGGCAGGCCCTCCAATCTCACCTGTCCGGGAAATAGAGAGTATTCTTTGAGCTCAGATAAGTCCACTGGAACCCGAGCGCCTGAGGAGTGCTCCCGGTCCCCCTCGAGAATCACCGACTTGCTGTTTAGTTTCCCGTTGCTGTCACAGCCTATCTGGCCCAGCAGGATGACAGGTTCCTACAGAAGAAATAGCAACGTAAGAATGAGTCTTTGGGACTGCAGCATGAAGGGCAAAACGAACCCCAAACAATACACGCTTTTCTGGTAGGGCACCCTCTTGACCCTGAATTGACCATCGCATCACCACCAACCTCAGATGGGGGCACCCAGTCCACCCACCTGCCCACCATAACCCCTCTAAGAAGCTGCCTGAGCGTGAGTATCTCCAGCAAAGGGCAGCTTGCTCCTAGCCGCTGCAGCCTCAGCACGCTTGAGTAGCTGTGGCTTAATAAATGTTCACATTTACTGTCCTCATAGATGACGTGTATTAACCTATTTAATCTCCACAACAACCATGGGCTGGGTACAACTGTGCTCATTTTACAGACGAGTAAAACGAGCAGCAGAGAGTTATTAGCAATGCACTAAGATGCTGAGGCAGGCACCAAACTTGCAACCCACCCACCTCAGCCTCCCGAGCAGCTAGATCTACAGACATGTGCTGCCGCACCCAGCCTACAAGATTCTTTACAGTATCTTGTCATGTGCTTGTATCCAGGGAAGAATGACCGATAACTTAGTCAAGGTCAAACCGTGGGTGAAGCCTGGGTTTTAGGTGCAGAACTTTGACTCCAGAGCCACATCCTTAGCCACATGCCCTACTGCCCTGAACAGGAAGTTCTTCATCAATCGAATAAAATCTCTCCCCCAATGGCTTCCTCTGTCATGTTCCCATTCTTCATAACAAAGAGAGGAAGTCTAATCTTTCCTACATGATTATGCACCCCCTGCCCCCACCGGCTCCTTCCTCCTGATTCCTCCAAAACTTCTGTATCCCACACAGTGTGGCATATCACTTGATCATTCTTCCCTGGATGCCACCAACATATAACAAAGATATTGTACAGACTCTCGTAGGCTAGGGGTTGGGGATTTAGCTCAGTGGCAGAGCGTTTGCCTAGCATGCGCAAGGCCCCGAGTTCAGTCCTCAGCTCTGTAAAAATAAAAAGAATCTTTAGGCTGGGCATGGTGGGTGGCACATGTCTGTAAACCTAGTTACTCAAGAGACTGAGGCAGGAGGGCTGCAAGTTTGAGGCCTGCCTTAGCAATTTAGTGAGACTCTGTCTCCAAAATAAAAAAGGGCTGGGGTGTATGTAGCTCAGTGGTAGAGCATTCCTGAGTTAAATCCCCAGAACACACACACCCCAATCTTGTATGAAGCCCCCTTAGACCGGAAGGAAAGCACTGGCACACACTAGATTTAAAGCCCGACGCACGGATGGTAAGATGCACTTGCTGGTCAACAGAGACTGAGCCAGGCGAGTTACTGTCCAGCTCACGAGACTGGAAATTCCATTTTTCCTGTGACCTCATCCTGGATACCCCAACCCCCCAACACTTAAAAGTCTTCAGAAGGTCCTGGTCCACCCAATTCAACCAAGACTGATGTCTCTCTGCTGTTGACTTAAAATGTGGTATTATTAACGAGAACTCCGTAGAACGCTTACTTGGGCTGGCACTAGAAGAGGAGTAAAGGCCTCGATCCTGTAATGCTCCTTCAGTTCGCTGCCAAGCTCCTCTATCTTACAGGTCAGAACTGAAATCCCAGAGGTCAAAACGTGTTATGGTTAAGACATTTCACTTGTGAGGAGAGAAAACACAGCACACTGTGAAATATGATAGCCATTCTACAGCAGCAAGGAGGTGCCTGACATCTGGCCAGTTTAACCCTTCTACAGCCCTAGCCCATTTTCCAATATTTGATTGGTAAATCTAGCCACTGGTCTCAGGGCACAACCCCAGGGGGTCAGCAAGAATCCCCAACTTCCTCAAGCCTCCGCTTTCCTTAGGTCTCACTGAAGTTTTGGGGAATGTCCTTAACTTAGTCTTCATTACCAGAAATGGTCGCTTCTTTGGCAAAATGATGGGACTTGGGAGGATCACTGACAGCACCCCCAGTGTCCCTCTGCTCACAGCACCCGGGAGGAAACTGCCAGCTTCTGCACTCGAAGGCCACCTTGCAGCCTGTTCTACAGCTCAGCTGAGCCTTTCTTACTACTCTAAACCCTTTCCAGGGCTTTACATCCGCCAGAATGTGAAAGGGAAAAGGAGTCACCTTCGCGAATGTCCGGGAGCTTCTGGAACATGGTTTTGTAGCTCCCAGTCAGCGGCTCTGGATACCCCAGGACCTTCAGGCTTAGGCTTCCAGTTCCTCCTCTCCCTGACCAAGACACCCCCTGTGCTGAGCCAAAGGTGGTGACCACTTCCCCTCGGTTATTTCTTGAGTTGTATTTCTGGGAGGGAGTAGCACTGATAGGAAGCAAAACAGATCAATATTATAGCATCCATGCGTAACAGGACAGAAGAATAAAATAAGTGCACATTTTGGAAATGGGGACTGGAGAAAAATTATGCTGGCTTTTAATCAGTGTAATGGGGTTGGACAGACCCAGGAATTTCGGGAATGAGAGGCTGAGGAATACCAGGCGAGGAGGAATACCAAACATGTTTAGAGAAGTTTAAAGACAGAAGCATAATTTTAAAAGGTTGCCGTCCTCCTGGCATTAAAACTAAACAAAGCCAAACAAAGCTCAAACTCTGAATTGAAGGAAAAGGACATTTCAAGTATCATTTTCCTTTCTTCTTAAGGACCGTCAACATTTATCAGGACATCATCTGAGCTTGGAACTGTGGATAAGTCCCAAGTTGCTGAGCATATATTAAAATTCACAACCGAGTTTAAGATAGAAAAAGAACAATACAATGAAGCTACGAAAATTAACTGATGTTCCCTGGGGTGCGTGGAGGTGGAATCGTAGTGAATTAACAGTCAGCTGGGAGCGAACAGCCCATGCTCCAAGGCTGCACTGATCAGCTCTCTGCGTTCATTTTCTGCTGGGAAATGACAGAGCGCAGGGATGCAGCTCAGCTGCTTGGGTGCTGCTAATCCTTTGGTCTGAGCATCACCCACCTTGGCAGGGTCTATTTAATGCACTGAAACTCTGTGGGAGCTAGTTCTGCACCACTGAGATGGGGCCACCCTTCCTTCTTTCCAGACGGACGCCACAGAAAATGAGCTCAACTAATTATCTCTATCTCCAGTGCTGCCTCTACCTGAATAATTCACAAGTTACTTTCATGAATTACAAAGCCAGCTTCTGAGGTCAGCTTTACTAGTGTGTATTAAAAGCTGACTCAGCAGCCCACTGCCTCCTGAGCCCCTCCTTGTGAGGCTCCCAGGAAATTGCAGGAGGCCCCTTAATGCAATCAGGCGCATACACAACGCCAGCTATGAACAGATCCAAGGGTTTCAAAGGACGGCAGTTTAGAGAACCTAACTCCTGTAAGGGGCCAGGCATCTGTGAGAAACCATCACTACACACCAGGTGGCAAAGAGGCCCTTAGTTAAGCTTGCTTCCAAAAGCAGCCTGAGAGCGCTGCAAAGCAGTAGTGGACCCCAGTGACATCAAATTCTCCTTCAAAGTTCATGACCACTCGTCCTGAGTGACCCACAGGAGAGGTGGTGACTCCTGGCAGTTAGCATTTCCCTAAATGGTTAACGTCACCATTTCTGAGCGTCATCCCGAAGTGACAGTACCCATAAACACTGCTGCTCAGCAAAGCACGTACCTATAGAATTCTCTAACATAAGACGTATCATTTACGGATTTCAAAAAAATCACATGTGATCTGTGTGGATTTACAGAGTTGGCGGCAAGGAAAAAATACCAATTAAGTCAGTGTAGATACACAGTGATAAGAAAACTCTGAGAAACTAGTTGTAACCTGAGTGAGGAACGGTAAACAGGTTACACAACATCATGAACAAAGATGTGAACTTTACTCTTTAAAAACTAAATACTTTAGGGGCTGGAGCGGTGGCTCGGCAGCTAAGGTGCTTGCCTTGTATGCACAAGGACATGGGTTCAAACCCCAGCACCATGTACGCAACGGTGTCAGAGCAACAAAAGGGGAAAAAAAAAAGCTTTGGATTAAAAAAAGAAGACACACACAAACTACAGACCCGGGCAAAAGCTATTTGTCTCTCCTGGCAGGACTCCTATGGCTGCAAACTTCTGAGCAGCAGAAAGGTCATTTCATTTTTCTTTTTTTTTTTCAGGGCTGAGGACCGAACTCGGGGCCTTGCGCATGCTAGGCAAGTGCTCTGCCACTGAGCTAAATCCCCAACCCCCAGAAAGGTCATTTCCAATAGAAGGTCTCAGATCCTGACCTAGGAAATGAGCCCCAGAAAAGTGGGTGGAAAGTGCATTTCTTTAACTCCTCTAAGAAACAGGAATTTTCCACAAGGGAAGAGAGCTGGGAAGGCACAGAGCAACAGGCGGCCCAGCCAAGTCACATCCACCCACGGTTAAGCAGCTTCTCTGAAGTCCTCCAGAAAGGGGAGGGAGACTTGCTTCAAACGCCTGATCAATCCGATCCATACCTCTGCGAGAAACTCGATGGAGACAGGAGCTGGTGCGGGCTACGTGCAGACACGCTCCTTTTTGTTAGGGGGGTTTCTGGAGTGCTGATAGCTCGCTTCTGAGAACCCTAGAAACAAGCGGAAAACAGGATCCTCGTCACTCCTGACCTACGCTACTCATTACAAGCATAATCCCAGAAATAGTTCAAAGTAAAAGCCAACATGCACCAGGATACTGGCCCCATTTTCAAGGAAATTACAGAAAACCACAAGCAATATTTCCATTTAAAACAATTTTTTGTTTTTATTTATTTTTTATTTTTTGTGTGCTGGGAATAGAACCCAGGGGTGCTCTACCATTGAGCTATATCCCCAGTTCCTTTCAAAAATTTTGAGACAGGGTCTAAGTTACTGAGGGTCTCACTAAGTTTCCCAGGCTGGCCTTGAACTTGTGGCCCTCCTGCCTCAGCCTCCTGGGTTGCTGGGATCACAGGCGTGTGCCATTTATAATGTGTCCATTACAAATATTGTCCATTACACTCCTGCCAAATCTTTCAAGTGTTCACTCTCCGTCTCCGCAGGTCTGAATTTTGCAATGTAGTTTCAAGGTGCCCGCACGCATTTTCCTGAGAAGGGATGGAACCGGGTTACACTTATTTTGGCTAAGTCTACCACACATTTTCCAAATTAAAGACGGGACTGACTCCAGCAGATAACACGGCTGAGCTCATACTTGGAGAACAGTTAGCAAACACCTCACTGAGGGTCACTTTTGGGTTTGGTCCCTCTTTTTTTTTTTTTTTCTGGCTCGTCAACAAGAATCCAAAGATAAGCTCATAATGGAGAATGAAAAACAGTCAGAGACCCAGAGCTCCCCAAAGTCTAGGACAACTTGAGTTCAACAGGACAAATCCTTGCCCAGCCCTCAACCAGGGAAGGGAGCTGCCTAGCCTGCAGCTTTTCCTGCCCAAGGGCTCCTCCTGCTGGTGAGTTTCAGTCATGCCACCAAGCTGCCTTCTGTGGTGACTGATTCAAAGTCATCACTAAGTAGCTACAGAAGCAACCAGATTAACAAGAACACCTTATGCAATAACAAATTTTGAACATTTCTTAATATTAATTTAACATTTTTCCAGTTTTTTTTGAAGACAGAGAGAGGGCCTGAAATAGTAGCTCAGCAGTAGTGTGTTTGCCTGGCATGCTGGAGGACCTGGGTTTGAACCCCAGCACCACATACACAACTAAGTGTTGGAGTAACAAAAACCAGATGAAAACCTAAATAAAACTGAATTTTATCTGTGTATGTGGTGCTGGGGTTCGAACCTGGGTCCTCCAGTATGCCAGGCAAGCGTACTACCGCTGAGCCACCACTGCAGCCCCATTTTCCCAGTTTTAAAAATATATAAATTAGGGGCTGGAGCAGTGGCTCAATAGTTACTGCGCTTGCCTGGCATGCGTGAGGACCTTAGTTCAAACCCCAGCACCATATACTCAACGAAGTATCGGAGCAAAGAAAGCCACATGAAAAACTAAATAAAACTGAATCTCTCTCTCTCACTCACTGTCCCTCTCTTTAGGGGGAAAAAATATAAGTAAATTAAGGGCTGGAAAGGTGGCTCAGCAGTTACGGGGCTAGCCTGGCATGAGCAAGTACAAGAGTTCAAACCCCAGAACCATGTTCACAATGAGGTGTTGGAGCAATGAAAGCCAAATGAAAAAACTAAATAAAATCGATTCTCTTTGTCTCTTTTGCTTTCTCAGTGTCCCTCTCGCTTTAAAAAAAAAATGTGTATACATACATATACATATAAATTAGGACTGGGGACGTAGCTCAGATAGGGCACTTGCCTAGAACGTGCAAGGCCCTGGATGCGTTCCCCAGTACTGGGAAATAAATAAATAAATATACATATGTATGTATTTATGATAATATATATTTATGATCTTAGCTTAAATATAAACCTTAGAATACTGATTTTTCTACTCGAACTTTTAAGTACTTTCCTACATCATTATAATCTTTATCCTTTTGAGTTGTTGTATTAATTGAATTTGCTTGTAAGAATTTACCAAACTGAGCTGGGTGCTTATTCCAGCCACTTGGGAGGCTGAGGCAGGAGGATCACAAGTCTGAGGTTAGCCTCAGCAACTTAGCAAGACACTCTATCAAAATTAAAAAACAAAAAAAGGGCTAGGAATGTGGCTAAGTGGTTAAGTGCTCTGGGGTTCACTCCCTGGTACAAGGGGAAAAACATTATGCAACTAACTGGCTGGATTAAGGGTGTTTCTAATTTCCGGTGATTATAAATATGCTGACATGCTTATCTTCATGCATACAGCTTTTTCACAGTTTGGATTATTTCCTCAGGAGCCGTCTCTTCAGTGCTGGGGACAGAACCCAGGGCCTTGCACATGTCAGGCAAGTCCTCTACCACTGAGCTGTACCACCTCCCTCAGCCCCACTCAGGAGAGATTTTTGCTACAAAGAATTACTGATAAGAGATAAAAAAAAGATATTTATGGTTTTGATATTTTATCTCAAAACTATTTTCCCCTGAAGATTTTTTTTATAATCCAACAGTTATGGGACAGGCACTAGGGAAAGGCGGCAGATGAAGCAGCGCCTGTTCTCCAGGACAGTCTGCTCAAACACGGAGGCAACCACTGCTGAGCCGGGCGGCACTCAGCTCCTGAAGAACAGACAGGAGCGCAGCGTGGCAGGAGCAGTGAGGTGAGAGGCAGGGCCAGCTGGCTCAGACTGTGAATGCTGGTAGTGACCACATGGGACTCCATGGGGAGTTGTGAGCAAGAAGCACCTGGCCTAACTTCCTTCTGAAAAGAACACTGGTGCTGGGGCTGGAGTGGTGGCTCAGAAGTTATGGCGCTTGCCTAGCATGCGCGATGATGCAGGTTTGAACCCCAGCACCTCGTACACAATGAAGTGTTGGAAAATTAAAGTCACATAAAAAACTAAATAAAATGGTGCTGTAGGGAGACTTGGTTAGAGGAGACCAAGGCAGAAGGAGCACTGGATAACAGGAGCAAAGAGGCTGTGGGCTGGAGGTGGCGAGATCCTAGAAGGAAGCTGATGGCACTGGTAGCTAAGGAGGATGTTGTGGTGAGAAAAGAGGATCTGAGTCTATTAGGTTCTTGGCCTGAGCAAATGGAACAGTTCACTGGGATGTGGACTGAGAAACACATCTTTAGGGGGAAATCAAGAGCTGAACTACAGCCTCGCCAACCTAACAAACTCTAAGGGAAATATTATTTCCTATAATCTGGGGACTGGACCTGGGAATCAAACCCAGAGCCTGGTACACGCTAGGCAAGCACTCTGCCACCGAGCTACACCCCAGCCCCACAATTTCCTCTAATATTATCCGCATCTGGTTTGTGTTTGCAACTTCATAGGACATGTTTTTGGTTTTCCTGGTCCTCAGTCAGGTGTAACTAAAGTACTTGCCTTCTTTGAGTGTTATTTGCTTTGAAAAAGTTAGGATTATTCCATGTTCACTGATACCCACAAATTCATTTAGCATACAGAGTAATTATAGCTGGGCTCAGGGGTGCCTGTGACCCCAGTGACTCAGGAGGCTGAGGTAGGAGGATCCCAAGTTCAAAGCCAGTCTCACTAACTTACTAAGGCCCTGAATAACTTAGCAAGACCTTGTCTCAAAACAAAGAATTTTAAAAGGCTGGGGATGGGGCTGGAGCAGTGGCTCAGCGGTTGCTGCGCTTGCT
The DNA here is from genome assembly GCA_004027875.1 of Aplodontia rufa. NCBI lineage: Eukaryota > Metazoa > Chordata > Mammalia > Rodentia > Aplodontiidae > Aplodontia > Aplodontia rufa. The sequence continues at coordinate 3,734 of PVKS010026241.1, read as the reverse complement.
TGGCACATGCAAGTAACAGGTTGGAACCTCAGCACCACATACACAATGAAGTGTTGGAGCAACAGGAGCAACAAAGGCCACATGAAAAACAAAAATTGAATCTTTTTCTCTCTCACTGTCCCTCTTTCTTAAGGGAAATTAATTCTTTAAGAAATTAATTAAATTAAAAAAAATAAAAATGAAATAAAATGGCTGGGGATGTGGTTCAGTGGTTAAGTGTTGCTGGGTTTAAACCCTAGTCCCCCACACACAAAAAGGAGAAGACCCCAAGTTTAAGGCCAGCCTCAGCAGCTTAGCAAGATCTTGTCTCAAAATAAAAACTAAAAAAAGGGCTGGGATGTAGCTCAGTGGTAGAGTGCCCTGGGTTCAATCCCTCGTGCTGGGGAAAAAACAAATTTCTACTGCTGAACACACTGCATAGGGCTGGTCTTTACTTACTCGTTCCATCTTCAAGCCATCCACGGTGAGGGATGCTTCCTGAGGACAGCACCTATCAGTGCCTGTTTCTGTTTTGAAACAGGGTCTCACTATGCTGCCAGGGCTGGTTTGGACTCCTGAGCTCCAGTGATCCTCCTGCCTCAGCCTCCGGAGGGCTGGGATCACAGGTGCGCCACTGTGCCCGGCTCAGGCCTGTTTCACTTACCACATCACCCAGCGTCTACTTCAGTGCTCAGCACACAGTAGCTGCTCAATAACTGAATGAGTAACTTGATTTCATAGGTAAGGAAACTGCAGCTCAGTGATCAAACCACACATCCAAGTTCACCTAAGTCTTCTGACTCAGACTTTGAAGGCAACATTGTACCATTACCCTACCTGACTTCTCTCACTGGGGTCCAATACCACAGACCTGGATTATTCAGTTACAGTACCTCCACTTGGTATGAAAATCTGCAACCATCAAAAAGGGGGCAATTATGGAGAAACTGTATTTATAGAAATGTTTATGATATGCGTGCTGAAAAAAAGCAGGATATGCTGGGCACGGTGTCACATCCCTGTAATGCCACCAACTCAGGAGGCTGAGAGAGGATAGCGAATTCAAAGCCAGCCTCAGATACTTAGCGAAACCCTAACTCCAAAACAAACAAACAACAACAACAACAAACCCCCAGGACAACTGTATGTTCGCAAGGATTGTTATATAAAAATATTTGTGCATCTAATCAGAAAGGAAGATTCATAAGTGGAAGTAAAGCAGGAACTACAAGAGAGTGTTGATTTTTCTCCTTCAAATCTACAGATGTGATAATGTTTTAAGAAGTGCTACTTAGGGGTTGGGGATTTAGCTCAGTGGCAGAGCGCTTGCCTAGCACACGCAAGGCCCTGAGTTCGGTCCTCAGCCCTGGGAAAAAAAAAAAAAAAAAAAAAAAAACCAGAAGGGCTACTTATAAATCGAGATTTCCACATACTGTACATTCACCTTAGAGGGTGTGGTATAAGAATTCAAAAGGGTCTCCTCTTCTTCCTCTACTTCAATTCTAAAAATATCGATTAAGGAAAACATCAGTGAACTGCCTTCTAAGGAAAGGGCGGATTAAATAAGAAATCTAAACATTAGGTAACTTATTATTTGTTTTTAGGTTACAAATGCAACTATAGACAAATTACAAAATTACAATATGTGGTTTGGTGCAAAGACTTTTAGCAGAAAAGGATACAGCTCTTGTATAGAAACAATGTCTCTAGCGCCTGCGTGCCCACTGTCTTTGGAGCTGCTGTGCCAGGCCTTAGACAATCTTTTACTGAGGATCTGAGGAAGAAAAGATAGTGAATACATTATTCTATAGTCTCGAAATACGGTGACATTTCCCACAGTCTTGATATAACAACAGGTATTCAAAATACAAGGATAACAGTTCTAATTACACCCATCTTCTGAGCAAGTTTAGGTGTTTTACAATCATTCTCATTTAACTCTAAACAATCATGAAAATATGCATTATTAGAATGCTTGGCAGAAGAGAAATCTAAGGCTTGGAGACACTAAAAAGCCTGCCCAAGACCACACTCTCCTCGACCTGCCGCACACCTCCCCTCCAGAGCAGCAGGACAGTATTAGTTGGCTGTTTGTTCTTACCTCATGTTCAAAAGTGCTCAGGATCTCTGCAGTAAGGCACGCTTTGCCTGCGCTGGTGCAGAAGGCGATGAGCTCGCTGACCATCCCCTCCTCGCTCAGTCCATGCAGGACACAGAGCTCTGCCACTGTGGGAAGGGAAAGGAGACCAGTAGGACTGGCTTCATTTCTTCCCTTTCATCTTGAAAAGGGAAAGTAACCCTCTATTTGGTCAATATTTATTCAGCATCTATAGCATAGCACTCTTCTTGGCCCTGGGGACACGGTGGGGAACAGCACTAGTGTGCAGTGAGCAAGTAGAGAGAGGGGTTGAAAAGGCAAGCATGGGTCCAAACTTCCGCTACTAATGACCTTGGCCCGTGCTCTGAGCAAGCAGAGAATTACTAGAGTGATTTGAACAGAACATGGCGTGATCTGACTTCCATTTAACAGGACCACTCTGGCTGCTCTGTTAAGCACAGATTGAAGGGGACAAACGCAGAATCTAGGGGAAATTAAGAAAACCCTGAGGGCGAGGGATGTAGCTCAGTGGTAAAGCATTAGCCTAGCACGAGTTAGGCTGGGTTCAACCCACAGTACCTTGAGAGCAAGAGAGAGAAAATCATGGCAAAATCCAAGTGAGAGATGAGAGATGATGGTGGCCTGGATCAAGGTGGGGGTGGTGAGAGGTGGCTGGACTCTGTGTGAGACACATCCTGAAAGTAAAGCCAGAGGGATTTGCTGACCGGATGTGCAAAAAAGAAGCCAAGGATGATGTTCATGTTTTTGGATGGCGTGACAGCCACTTGAGATGGGGAAGACAGCAGAAAGTGCAGCTCCCGGAAGAGGGAGGAGGTACCAGGGGCTTAGCTTCAGACTCTTTGTTGGAGATGCCAACTAGACATTCAACAGGGATGCCAAGACTAGCTGCAGTCAGGCAAGAGGTCTGAGCTAGAAATTTGAGAACCAGCAGCAAATCCATGGGATGGAGATCCATGAGACCAGGTGAGATCAAGAGAAATGGTGTATCTAGAAAGAAGCGATACCGGATCTGAGCCCTGGGTGCTCCAATGTTAAAATGAGGGTCAATCTGCAAAGCCTGGAAAGCAAGGCTGAAGAAAAGCTAGGAGAAGTTAAGAGGAGATGAGCCAGGGGCGGTAGTGCACACCTGAGATCCCAGCTATTTGGGAGGTGGAGGCAGGAGGACCCAGAGTTGAGGCCAGCTTGGGCAATGTAGTGACTCCACTTCAAAATAAACAAACAGGAAATGTTGAGCAGTGTCAAATACTGCTGGTAAGATGAGGACTGAGAAGCTGTCTCTGGCTTTGGTAAGGTGAAGGTCACTAGGGACCTTAGGAACAGCAGTTTCCGTGAAGTGCAGCAACAGCAAAGCTTGCAGCCAGGAATTTAAGGAGGAGCAATGTGAAGACAGCAAGAACAGACAACTCTTGAGGAAGTTTGCTGTAACTGGAAAGGAGAGAACTCCAGTTAAAAGAGGGTCAACAGGGGGCTGGAGCGGTGGCTCATCGGTTTCGGCGCTTGCCTAGCATGTGCGAGGACCTGAGTTCGAACCCCAGCACCATGTACACAACTGAGTGTTGTAGCAACAAAGGCCACATGAAAAACTAAATAAAGTAGTTTTTCTCTTCCCTCTCTCTCTCTCTCTCTCACTGACCCT
>PVKS010026240.1:0-28889 GCA_004027875.1 Aplodontia rufa | reverse complement strand
ATAATATTTTCCCAAATTCCTTCATCCATATTTCTTCTTCATTCAGATACAACTGAGCTATCAAATTATGGGATGCACAAGGGGAAAAGTTACTTGGTCTAATTAACTGTCCCAAATTGATGACCCTTGAATATTAAATCCACAAGCTGGATAACATACTCCACAGAACGTATGGCCAAAAGGAGCCCTTCCACAGCGCAATGCTGCTGCTGCTGCCACGGATGATGCAGATGACGGTGCCAATTCGACGGAGGTTTATTCCACATTTACTATGTGCACTCAGGATCCATTAGTGCACAAGTTACAAAGATCCCCGCCCCTGTGATACTGATACTCTACGGTGAAGGACTAAACAATGCACATGACAAATAAAGTGTGAGAAAGTACGAAGTAGAAAATGCTCTGGGGGTCTACGGCCATACCACCCTGAATGCGCCCGATCTCGTCTGATCTCGGAAGCTAAGCAGGGTCGGGCCTGGTTAGTACTTGGATGGGAGAAAATGCTCTGGGGATTTACTAAACCAAATGAAGAGGTCTTGGGAGTTCTCTAGCCAGAGTCACTAAGGAGATATAAAATTAAATAGGTGGTCATGGCAGGCTTTATGGAGAAAATAACATTTAGTCAAAAACTGAAAGGAAGGGCTGGAGCGGTGGCTCAGCAGTTATGATGCTTGCCTGGCATGGTTGAGTACCCGAGTTCAAACCCCAGAACCATGTACACAACTAAGCATTGGAAGAATGAAAGTCACATGAAAAACTAAATAAAAATTGCTTTTCTCTCTCTCTCTCTCTCTCTCTCTCTCCCTCACTCACTGTCCCTCTCTGTTTTAAAGAAAGAGAGAGAGAGAAAGTTGTTTGGGAGAAAAGTGTCCTAGCAAGAGGCCACACTAGTGCAAAGGTCCTGGGGTTGGCAAAGAGATTGGTCAGGCTGGAGGTGAATGAATGAAAGAGGAAATGACAGAGGTCAGCAGAATCACAGGTAGAGCTGAGTGGAACAGGGTAGGTAGGGACAAGGGTTCTTTATATGGAACTACTTTTCTCTACAAGAAAGTGGGGACCACCAGAGGACTGTGGGTAGAGGAGAAATGTGAACTGGAAAGAATCACTCTGGCTGCTGGGTTGAGCACAGATTATAGGGGAAGGGAGAAAGGAGGTGGGGACATCAGTTAACAGGCTGCTTCAGTTGTTCTAGTGACTGACCAGGACAGGAGCTGCAGAGTGTGTGTGCCTTGCAATCAAAACAGCTGAAGCCATTAGCCATAGAGTTCACTGACTGACTACACGAGAGCTAGGACAGCCAGGGAGGCATCTAGTCAGACCCCGAACTTCTGACCGGGGCTCTTAGAAGGAGGTGCCATCAGTGGACAGGGTGGGGATGCCTGCGAAGAGAGCGGCCTGGGAGGGAGATGAGCAGCTGAGCTGTGGATGTCTCCAAGAGGTGTAAGACACCTGTTAGACATCCAGGTGGAGATGTAAGGGGCAGCCGGCTGCACAGGTCTGAGCTCCAGGAACGACAGTTATCAGAGAAATACCTGTCACGGTTTAGATACGAAGTGTCCCCCAAAAGCTCATTGTGAGACAATGCAGGAAGGCTTCTAGGTGAAATGACTGGGTTATGAGAACCATAACCCAATCAGTGAATTAATCCCTGATAGAGATTAACTGGGTGGTAACTGGAGGCATGTGGGGTGTGGCTGGAGGAGGTGCGCTTTGGGGGCGTGCCTTTGGGGTATATTTTGTATCTGGTGAGTGAAGTCTCTCTCTGCTTCCAGATCATGTCCTGAGCTGCTCTCTCCACCACACTCTTCCATCGTGATGCCCTCCCTCGAGCCCTGAGGAATGGAGCCGGCTGTCTGTGGACTGAGACCTCTGAAAATCATGAGCCCACGAGTAAACTTCCCCTCCTCTAACTGTTCTTCCCAGCAGCACAAAAGCAGACTAAAACAATACCTATATACTCAGGAGGTGTCAAAGTGCAGCTGAAATTGAAGGAAATGAGCCTGGATCAGGTCACCTCTAAGGGAGGGAGGGTAGACAAGGGACAGGGAAGAGAGCAGCACCCAGCACTACACCTGGAGCAAACGAGGTCCAAGAACCGGGAGCAACCAGAGGAAGAAACTGAGATGCTGGTGAGAGAAGCAAAAGCAAGAGACCTGGGTCTCCTGGCAGCCAAGAAAAGAAAAACACCCCAAGGAGCGGAGAGAGACACTATGTCAAATGCTGCTGCTGCAGGAAGCCATCGCTGTCCTTAGCAGCACAGATAACAGCAGCAAGGGCTCTGGAGCTCTTCTCTGTGCCAGGATGGAAGTCAAGCACCTTGTTCAATCTTTACGACCAGACTTAGAGCCTGTTTTACAGCGTACGTAAAACAGAACCAAAAATGAGGTTTGGGGAAGTCCAGGGGACTCAGCAAAGGTGATGGAACATATGGGAAAGTAAACCCCAGCGAATCCACCCAGGGCTCTTGACAGCTGGGCACCCTGCCTTTCTCCTTCCTTCCCTCCCTCTCTGCTTCCTGTCCTTCCAGGACACTCTGTAGACAGAAGGAAAGGAGAATGGGAAAAAGGTAATCCACCAAAAATGAGCATGGAACAGAGGAACAAAGGGAAGAGATGAATCAGGTTCGCCTTACGAATACGAATGACTTCCCCTTGGGCTAACATTGTCAGGCAACTGGGAAGATTCTGCATATTTTTTGTGAATATCTGACCAATTAATACAAAGCAAGGAGTAAGAACCGCAGCTCTGGGGAACACGAGTCATGTTTACCACTCCTTAAGGATTCACCTGCTAAACCTTTTCTTTTGCTTTTCAAGGCTTTTAAATAAAAATCTGAAACAGATGACGTTGCTTGCTCAACATGAAAGATGATAAAACCAGGAGAGGGAAATCAGTGCCTATCATGGAGTAGGAACGTTCTGGTTAAAGGTGATGCAAAGACAAACAGACTTGCAGGTTTTTCTCATGGGTTAAAAAGAAATCCTTCGGCAAGGTGTCAAGACAAAGTGTGCGCGGGGAGGGTCTGCACCCCAAGAGTCCTCAGTGATAAAGCAGTTTTGTGTGTGCAGCATGGTGGCATTGCTCAAGAGCAGCTTCCAAAGCATTGCCCTAGAATCTGAAAATCAAAATCAGCCAGATGCCAGTTACAAGGGTTTTGAAAGCCAAGTTACTTTGTCAATATGGTTCCCGGCAAGGACTCCTGCAATCACATGGCTCTGCTTTCAGTGTTCTGTCTCTAACATACAATAAGCATTCGATTAATATTTACTGAAGTTGCTGAACCAAACAACTCCTCTATATGTCAAAACTTCTATGTCAAACAGCTAGATTAAAGATGATTCATTCCCTAGCTACCAAATGTCTATTTCCTTAAAAAAGAAATACTCTGGGGACCAAAGGATGGAGGAGGTGAGGGAAAGGGGAAATGCTGAGGAGGGATAGTGGCCAAATGATATTGCTATATTGTGTGCATGTATGAATATGTAACAACAAACCCCATCATTATGTACAACTATAATGCACCAATAAAAAATGTGGGAAAAAAAAGGAAAAAATACCTTGGATAAAATTTTCCCCCAGAAAAAAGAAAAATCCTATTTGGACACTAGAATATATATGTATAGATATATTTTTTCTTTTAAAAAGACACGGACAGTGAGAAAGAATCAATTTTTATTCAGTTTTTCATGTGGCCTTCATTGCTCTGATACTTTGTTGTGTATGCAGTGCTGGGGTTTTAACTCACGTCCTCCTGCATGACAGGCAAACACCAGAACCGCTGAGCCACTGCTCAACACTAGAATATATTGAGTGCTTCTTGACCCTCAGATAGAGAGATATACCATCAACAAAGACCAGATCATCAACAAAGACCAGATCATCCAAAACCTTCTCATAATGACTCTAGAAACATCAGACAACCACTATTATTAAGTCACTGTACCCTAATAACTTCATAAGCATTTGAAAATAATACTGTGTCTCCTTCTAAAGCAATCATATTCATGCCTGATGGAGCAGAGGTCTTTTTTTTTTTTTTAGGGCTGAGGCCCGAACTTGGGGCCTTGCCCATGCTAGGCAAGCGCTCTGCCACTGAGCTAAATCCGCAACCCCCAGGCATGAGTTCTTAAGCATTAAAATCAGAATGGATGCTGAAACTTGATTCCTGAACTGCATTGATTCTTTTTACAAGATACCTGTTTTTTCAAATCCCAGCAAATGCCAAAAACTCATCTTCACAAAGATGTGGCATCACTGAGAAGAGTCAGTTCACACCATTTCAGCGTTGATGTTGCTTTGCTTCCCTTGGAAGTGTTAAATGTAGGGAAGACATAAAAGGCCCATGATTTTGCTGCCATGCCCCAGGTGCCATAGGACAGTGTAGAAATCACAGCCTCATACTAAGCCTGAATTTGGAATGTCTGAAACTCAATACAAGGTCAATAAGGAAGATGTCTAAACTTAAACCCCATAATAGAAAGTTTCCTGAAGATATGTAGATTTGATCTTAATATTACTTAAACATTTGACCATGAATTATTGGATAGATTGACAACCTTACATCTTTTCTGCGTATAATATGAAGCGTCTGCAATTTAATGACAAGTGTTAGAATACTATTGAAGAGCTTAGTACCAGATGCAGCCACTGTTTTCTGTAAATATTTTAGGTTTTGTGAGCCATATGATCTCTGTCACAACTTTTCAACTCAGCCACTTAATGAGTAAGTAGCCACAAGCAACTTGTGAATGAATGAGCATAGCTGTGTTCTGATAAAACTTTATTTGTAAGAATAAGTGGCAGGCCAGGTTTGGCGCATAGTGTGTACTTTTGCAAGCCCTTACCCACTAGGTAGAGAGATTGCTCTATTTTATGATTTGAAAGAACATAGTCCTGTATGAGAAGCAGGGCAATTCAGAACACCACGTAGAAAGCCCTTCCCTAAGAGCCGGGTCACTCACCAAGTACTCGCTGGCACTGTTTGGGGTAGGTGATGGACTTGGGTACAGAGACACAGAGGGGAGACCCTTGCCTTTCAGCTCCCCACAGTCTATAAGGAGGCACGAGTATAAGTCAATAATTACAGTTTAAATGCACAGAAGAGGGTATTGATGGTCACCTGATGAAACAGAAGAAGGTAACAGGAGATAAAAATAAACAAGAAACAGAAACAGAAAAACCCTGCCAAACACAAAATGACTCGGGTGGCCTCTATAAACAAGAGGTCTTCCTGCAGTTGTTCTTAGTACTAGCTAACAGACAAAAGCTGTATGCAGTGACCGTGTCAGCCCCATGCTAAGCACTTTACACGGATCCTATTTTCTCAGACAAGAAAACACAGGTATGCAAGTCAACAGTCGCAGCTGAATTTGAAGCCAGGTGTTCTTTCTGTGGCCTTTAATCACTATTATTCCACCTCTTAAAAAGGCAGTCAGAGCCAGGTGCAGTGGTGCACACCTGTCATCCCAGCGGCTCAAGAAGTTGAGACCAGCCTCAACAACTTAGTGAAACCCTGTCTCAAAATTTAACAATAAAAATAAAAAGGGCTGAGGACATGATTCAGTGTTTAACCACCCCTGGGTTCAATCTCTGGAACCAAAAAAAAAAAAAAGCAATGAGAAGGGAAATAACTAGATTGACTGATTCATTCCAGGGGTTGGCAAACTGTGGCCCAGGAGACAAAGTTGTCCCCACACTTGTCTTGCAAATAAAGTTTTATTGGTACACTGCCCTGTTTACATATTGTCTATGGCTGCTACCACGCTACAATAGCAGAGTTGAATAGTCGAGACGGAGACTTAAATGGTCTGTAAAGACTGAAATATGTACTATCTTGCACTGTGCAGAAAAACTGTGGGGACCAACCCTGATTTACTCACTCAATACAAGGGTTTTTTTTTTTTCTTTTTCGGTTGTTTTTGCTTTTCCTTGTTTTTCAGAGTCCATCTGCAGCCTCCTGACCTCAAAAAGTCCCTCCCCCTGCACTTTCAGCTGCTGAGTGGTTCTCTGACACCCGCCACTCAGGTCTTTGTTCTCTGGAATGTTGTCACTTTCCATGTTTGCCCTGGCTGCCTATATGCACACACAGGCATTGATAGATCATAAGGTGACATTTAATCAAAGTCAGAGTTCTCAAGTCTTGCTAAACTTGAAGGTAAACAGATGTCTCTGCAGAATCCTGCACTCTAAGCAGCCGGATGCATGCATCAAGCAAACAGGAGGGGCTGAAGGATGAGGTGGCTTTGCAGTCCCTCTTATTTGGCCAAGATTCCCACTAGCCCAGGGACGCTCACCCTCATCTCACGCAACCTCCTGGGCTGCTCTCACCAGTTCTGCGATCAGCTGAGAGTTTCTCAACATGGGGAAGATATTTATGAACATGACAAACATTTAATAACGGTTTTCAATTTTGTATGCTATCTCCTGGCCTCAGGGGAAATGAGGAGGTAAGAGAATCTCCTGCCATCTGATCAGATATCTACAATATCCATTTAAACCATGAACTGCCTCGAGGGAAACGAGACAGAACAAGCCCAGCTCAGTGACTAGGCAAATGTCAGCAGTGTTTGCAACGTCCAGGCAGAGGCTCCGAGAAGACAGCAGGAAAAGGCAGGTGACCTCACATGTGGCCCTGATCCGGGATAAGGCTGGGGCTCCCTCTAATCTAAAATAAAGGTAGTGCTTGTTGTGAATTGAGTTGTGTCCCCTCCTCCCAAAATGATGAAGTCCTAACCCCCAAGACCTTTGAATGTGGCTTTAGTTGGAAGCAGGGACTCTGCATACGTAATGGAGTCAAGATGAGAACACACTGGATTGGAGTGGTCCCCTAACCCAATGGCTGCTGTCCTTAGAAGAAGACAGGAAGTTGGGCACAGCCACACAGGAGGGCAGCCAAGCAAACACAGGTACAGTTGTAGTTAGGCCGCCACAAACCAGGGAACACCGAGGAATGCTGGTTACCACCGGAGGCTAGGAACGAGGCATGCAGCAAATCCTTCAGTGCTGTCAGAAGGGGCATGGCCCTGCCAACACTTGGATTTCAGACTTCCCATCTCCAAAGCTGCGAGAGAGAACATCTCTGTTGTTTTGGGCCACCCAGTTTGTCCAGCTTTGTTAAGTCAGCCCTAGAAAACTAAGAGCATTCTTGGTGGTGGTCAGAAAATAGGATGGAAGGAAGAACACCGTTAGACCTGGAGGGCCAGTGTTCTACACCCCAAGCCTATGCAAGGTGCGCGTATGGGTGCCTGGTTGCAATGTACACCATTCTTTTCTTTTCAACTTTGAGACAGGGTCTAGCTATTTTGCTTAGGGCCTTGCTAAGTGGCTGAGGCTGAGGCCGGTCTTGAATGTGTGATCCTCCTGCCTCAGTCTCCCGGGTTGCTGGGATTACAGGCATGCATCACCATCTTTGAGAAAGTACTGGCAATTTCCATCTTACGGTTGAAGAACCTGCTCCTAGGGAGCCTGTTCAAGGTCACAGGGCCAATTCACAGTAAGGTCTGGATTTGAAGGCTGGCACACTACACCCTAATGCAAGCTTGTACCCAATGCTTCACACCATTTCAGTCCATACTGAAGGATTTTATCTGTGTGTCTGTTTGTTTTGTTTTTGTTTTTTTAGGACCTAGCAAGCTGATCGAAACAAAGAAGCTGGCTCCAAGAGCCCCTCAGCGGGGGCAGAGGACTCAGGACCAGCTGTGGAAGCCAGCACCTGTGCAGGTTTTCTCTAAGTGACGTGAGGCTGGACAGGGCAGCTGGCACTGGTGAAGCTCTCTAGCCCTGAGCAGAGCTTCCTTTCCACCATGATGGTCTGCCTCCGCCTGGACCCAGAGCTCTGGAGTCCACTGACTGACGACTGAACCTCTGAAGCCATGAGCCAAAACACTTTTCCTCCCCTACATTGTTCCTTTCAGGTCTTTTGGTCACAGTGACAAAAAAAGCTGACTACAACAGTGGGCATATTGAAAGACGGTTCTGAGAGCACAGACCGCACTCACTCATTACCTTCGTTAACTATTCCTCGCTGATTTCATTGTTAATGCCCTAACAATATAAAACGTAGAGCAACTTCGATCCCACCATTAATTACGCTTCTCTGTTTCCTTCTCACATTAATGTTTAAATATTTTTCTTTTCTGAGAGGATCAGGGTTGTGTGGAGTGTACGTGATGATTTTGTTTTGTATAAAGGAGTCGCGACAAGAGACAAAGGACGGTTGAAACCTTAACATCTGTGATCACGCCGGCATGGAGTAGAATTCCAAGTTCCCACATATTAGTTCTCTGAGGCTAAGCTATTCACCAAGGAAAACTTGGAGAATATAAACATTTAAATGCTCACACACTCTGTCCCACTGAGCCAAACTTCCACCTTCTGCTTTGTCATTGCTTTGACCTCTGTGTGATGTTTCCGCCAACTCTGTCCGCAGGCAGGGGGATGACATGGCCTCAGGGACTTGACATTGCGGCACCAGTTGGAATTTTTTTTGTCTGTCCTCCCCCATTTTAGATAGCCTTTTATTCTAAAATAGAAGGGGAAACTTTAAAAATAGGAACTCCAGATAGCACAGAGTTTAGAGAATGGAAGGCATTAAATACTAATTAAACAAAGGTATGTTCTCTCTTGATAACAGAGGTCAAGTGTCTACAGCTCCCCAGGCAATGGCAGCCCTACTGCTTCCCCAGTCTCCCCTGGGCACAGCAAAGCTAGCACTCACTACACACTTGGGTACCACAGGCCCAAAGAAAGGACTCTGTTCACTTCAATCCTTTAGCAACTATAACTCCAATTTTAATATTTAACAAAATAATTGTAACTGCAAGAAACCTCCCAAGCTTCTAAAGATTATAAAGGCAATGTGGAAGTGAACATTCTTTCTTGCAAAAGATGATTGCTCATGGAATACCACCTCTACTGGGACAATTCTTTTCATTTTTCTTTCTGTTTTTTTTTTCTTCTTGGTGATACTTAATATTGAACCCAGGGGTGCTCTACCACTGAACTACATCCCCAAACCTTTTTTAAAAAAAAAATTATTTTGCGATAGAATCTCACTAAGTTGCGGAGACTGTCCTCTAACTTGTGATCCTCCTGTTGCACCCTGCCAAGAAGCTAGGATTACAGGCATGTACCACTGCATCCAGCTTCTACTGGGTCAATTCTTGCCATGAACGGAAATAATCACCAAGAGTCCAGCATCTCATGATCCTACCACCAAGTATACAAACGCCATTTTTTACTTTTGCAATATTTTTACTGTAGTATCATAAAGAGGCACAGGTCAGGGAAACCTGAGGATACTAAGACAATAGAATAAGTTTCCTAAGACAAGATCCAGGCTGGGTATGGGGGCAAATTAAGAAGCTTAAGCACACTTTTACGATCTGAAAGCTGCATATAAATTCAATAAAAACTCCATTCATCAGTACAGCCTCAGAAACTCGCAAACATATAAACACACCCAGAAAAATTAAAAACATCTGGTAAGCCAATAGAACAAAGACTTACAACAAAAAGGAAACACTGAGCTAGGCAAGATTATCAGCTTCTCCTTTTCCACAGTTATGTGAGGACATATCTTTGGAAGTATCTACACTTTTGGTCCAGGGACATAATAGGTGATTTTTTCCCCCTAGTAAACAAATTTTTAGTCCTAAATGAATTTAGAAGTATTTTCAAATTTCAACCTCCTCCAACCCTCCCCTATAATTCCCTCTTAGAAAAGTTATTTGCATGAGGAAATTACCTTTTGTTCCTATGTGAAAGATGAAGAACTGTTAGTTTCATGAAATACAGACTAGAAGTTAAAGTAACTGTGACCAAAAAAAAAAAATTGTTCAGATTTATCCCACTGGTTCAGGGTTAGACAGGTAATAAAAGATTGGCTTGTACCTTTTAAACATTCCAAGCTCTGAGTCAATTTCCAAATTTGGCAACTGCCAAAAATGTAATTTTATTCACTAAAGGAGATATTTACAGTAGATCTGTCATTTTATTTAAAAATGAGAAATGGTTTCTCCATTAAAACTATTCACCTATTCAGTACTTGGTCTCATGTTTTTGTGGACCTTAGACCTCCTGCAAAGCATATTTTCAATACACAGTCTACATGGACTCCTGAATTCATTTCCAGAGTTAGCAACTGCCAGAGACAAAGGCTCTTCTGAGCAGGGCTTGGCAGGATGAATAGGAGTCTGATGGAAAAACAATGGGCCATTCCAGTGGGAAGGTGTAGCATTGAGCAGACATAGAGACACAGCAGTTTTGAGACAAGGGACCTGGCCACCTGTGGATCCCTGGCCTCTCCAGATGCCTCAGGGTCCAATGCACATAGAAAGTTTGGATGTGGAGTCCTCAGTCTGCCTCGAAGCTACTGAACTACTTTCTATTTCTTCAACCTCTTTCCCTGGTATTACCAAAGACAGGATAAGAATATGGTACTTTGAGTTGACTTGGGAAGAACACTCCTCTTTTTTTTTTTTTTTATACCAGAGTTAAACCCAGGAGTGCTTTACCACCAACCACCAAGCCACATCCCCAGTCCTTTTTATTTATTCATTTATTTTTTTCATTTTGAGACAGGCCCTCACTAAGTTGCTGAGGCTGGCTTTGAATTCATGATCCTCCTGCCTCAGCCTCCCGAGTCGCTGGGGTTACAGGCCTGTGCCATACTCAGTGGAACACAGCCTCTCTCCATATGATCATACCCAATAATTTCTAAGAGCAGGCCAGTGCTGGCAGCCCTCAAGGCCTGATTACGTGGGCTACCACCCACCAAGAAGAAACTTATTCCTGAATGCTGAATATTTATATTTTAAAGGAAAAAATATCCTGAAGATCCCACTACAATCTATTATCTGTGCTATCACCAACTATTTTTCCTATTTTATCTGTCAGTTCTCTGTCAAGTGTGGGGAAATGTCTAATTTCTGTTTTTAAACCTGAGGAAAAACAAATTTTACTCCAGAGAGAAATGCTTACATGGTCCATCAACTCTATCACCTTGTTCGTATTCTGCTCTTTCCTGTGTGATTGGAATTTCAGGACATCTTGTGTATCTCCCTTTTCCAATTCTTTTCTTGAATTCTTCAAGTGTCCCTTCCTGTCACCTTCCTCTATGTAGACAGCAAACTTGAACTCATACAGTCATCAAATCTGAGAGCAGAGGATGCTTGATGTCTGCTGAGGCAGAAGTACTTCACTTTTGGAAACCTCTGGCTGAGCTAGAAAGGCCCACTTGAAACAGAAGGTGCGAGCCTTCGCTCAGCCCCCAGCCTCCCTCCCCAGGATCTAAGCCCCTAGAACTCTCTCTGGAACCCATGGACTCAGAACCTTATATTCAACAGAAATCTTCAAAAACGAGATCTAGGGGGCTGGAGGGGTGGCTCAAAGGTTCCAGCACTTGCCTGGCATGCACGAGATGCAGGTTTGAACCCCAGCACCACATACACAATGAAGTGTTGGAGTAACAAAAGTCATATGAAAAGCTAAATGAAACTGATTCTCTCTTTGTCTCTCTCTCAAAAAAAAGACAAGCTCTAGCTATGGCCACCTCCATCCACCCTTTGGACATTTTTCTTTTTTTAAAGAAAGAAGGGACAATGAGAGAGAGAAAGAGAGAAACAATTTTTTTTTTTTATTTAGCTTTTCATGTGACTTTAATTCTTCAGACACTTTGTCGTGTCGTGGTGCTGGGGTTTGAACTCGTGCACTCACGCATGCCAAGCAAGCACCACCACTGCCGAGCCACTGCACCAGCCCCATGGATCTTTTTTTTTTTTTTTTTAAACTGGCATTTTGTTCTGGGAAATTTTCACCTCTTGCAAACTTTATTTCTCCTTCATCACACATTGATCACTTAAGATTCTAAAGGTGAGGCTGGAGCATTGGCTCAGGGCACTTGCCTGGTATGTGCAAGTACACAGGTTCAAACCCCAGCACCATGTACACAATGAAGTGCCTGAGCAACGAAGGCCAAATGAAAAGACTAAATAAAAATCGATCCTCTCTTTCTCTCTCTCTCACTGTCCCTCTCTCTTTAGGGAAAAAAAAGATTCTAAAGGTAACTCAACTTTCCCTTCTAAATACCATCATAGCCCATTGCCCTTTCCCAGTTTCTAATGAGCTTGTATTTTTAAGACTAAAATTCCTCTCTCTTTGTCTCCTCTTTCTGTGGCTTCATCAATCACACCGTACTCCTATGGCCTTTACAACAAGATTCCAAACTTCTCTTTGCTTTAGAAATTTGACTTTTTTCCCACCCAAATAATGAAAGGACTGAGGCAAAAATAGAAATCTTTTATAATAATAAAACACGATCTATAACATATTCCTGGAACAGAAGAGTAAAAAAGAACATGCTCTGGCCTTAAGAGACAACTCAAATATCGTGACTTTAAATGTTTCAAACTATTAATTGAATTCTCACTCTACGCTCCCCATAATTACCACCTTGTTTCTCAAGTTGTGCTAAATCCCAAAGCGGTTCTGAAGAGCACTTCAATCTGCTTGTCTTAAAATGGGAGACTGAGTCATCTTATGAAAGAATACCATTTATAAATGCAGGTGATGAGAGCTAATTTTTTCTTAGTTCAAAAATCAACATAGTCTTGCCATTTATAGCTCTCGAGTTATGAAAGAAAGAAAACTTGGAAGGCATCATCGGTGTTTGGGTCTACCTTTCCCTTTTAGATTTCTTCTCCTACAGAATGATTAAAATTAGGCTTCCTTGCATCAAACAGAATGGGGTGAGTTCACCTTCTGGGAAGTGGCTGTAAGACTACGGCACCAAGTACTGTCACCCAGGGATAGTCAACATTACAATAGCTTTAAGTTGAAGATGCAAGATCATGTACTGGGAAGCCAAAAAATAAGAAATAAAAAAATTCAAAGAAAAGGTTGCAAATAAATCAGATGAGCTTCGTCACGAGGACAACATCTATTTATTTAACTGAACTAGGAAACTATGCTTAAGGACATCTCTATATCAATTCCTTTTTCATTCTTAAATACAGATATCGCTGAAATTTAAAAGAAGAGAAGAAACAAAACTTGCACTAATTGCCAACTCTCTCAATGTGCTAAAGCAATATGGATGTCTCACCTGGTAACAAAAACATATTTCCCTGACTTCCATCACTTTAGGGATCAAAGTTAAATGCAAAGGTGATGGACTCAAAATTCTCAGGCTTGGCCAATCTGTCTTCCCTCTATCTACAAGAGCAATTCCAATGGAGGTTTTCTTTTTGGTTTAATTAAACCCCTCTCCCCACTCTCTGGAAGGCAGCTGGCAGCCCTTTTTCTAACCCTCCTTGGCTAACAGTATCAGGAGTTCTCTGGTTGGGTCTCTGTTCATTGGGAGTCCGATTAGTCCATGGGAAGGGGCAGTCCTGATGACCCAGGTAACCAGATGCAGCAGAAGGGAATTTTTGTTTTTGTTTTTTATAGATTCCACCCTGGCTCTTCTATCTATACCCTTCTATCCATAAGTAGCCCAGTAGTATCCCCCCACTGCTATAAACCATCCCACAATGCTTGTCCCAAGCAACTCAATAGTACTCAGGTACACAGTCAGGATCTGTCCTGTCAAGATTCACACACGGTAGAGACGACACATTATGGGCTAACAATGAACCAACACATCCACGTTCCAAAACCCCATTTACCATTCCCACAAACAACTCTGTCATACAGAAAGAGCATGGTTCTTTCAACAGACGGAGTTTGCAATTTCAGTGTTACTGTCAGATATCCAAGGAACTGCTGGGGAAAGGAGAGGAAGAAGACCAATGCTTACTGAAGAGCTACTACAAACTAAGAGTTGATACACAATTCCCACAAGAACTGGAGGCTCAGGGAGTAAGAGATGGTCACTGGGTTGGAAATCCAGAGCTTCGTGAGCATGTTCCATCCAGAGAAATCTGCCTCTGCAAAGTATCAGTAGGGTTCTCTGGAAGAAAGGAAAAGTGACCCAAAGTCTAAACTAGCCATGGGAATAAGTGGCTGCAGTGAGCAGTGAGGTAGGGACACCATCCTTGGGAGGGAAGATGCCTGGGAAGTGCGGAGGTAAACAAAGCTAAGTGGGCACACAGGCTGGGGGACTCTCAGTCTTTGTCACTCGTCAAAGGATAACACTAGAGACAGCACCTCCTAAACTTCTGTGACCTTTACTCATGGTTTATCTCAAGCAGGATGCGGAGTCGCACATCTGCCAGGGGCACTTGTACCCAGCCACGTGAGCAGCACCCCAGGGATGGGCAACACAATGGCCTGGATGCCATGGGGCTCCTTCCTCTGCCTCAGGACTGCACCAAGCAGAATTCAAAGACACCCAGAATCCCAGTCTCACACCTGCCCACTGCGTAAGCCACGAACTTCAAGGAAAGACTCAAGAGGACTGACCGCCCACCTTCCCCAGGGCCCTCAGAGCCAGGAAAGGCAGGGCCCTGTGGGTCTTCCCCACCCAGAAGCTTAATCCCACAGGGCTTCCTGCTTCCATTCCCTGACTGGCCCAGTCAAGCCAAGAGGTTTGAGCCTTCTGCAGCTCCTGGTCCAGCACCAGCAAAACCCACCCAGTCCTCAGCCCCTTCTTGCAACAGTGCTCTCCTTTACTCTCAGGCAGCTTCGATGGGCCTATAGGTGACTGGGTCTAAGGGCTGATGACGGAGTAAAAGTGCCCACAGTGAGGAGAAGGTGATGTCCCCAAAGAGGGAGTCAAGCCATCAGTGATTTGTGCTGCAGCTGGGATGCAGAATAAAGAAACTGTTAGAAAAGATTCTCCTGTTGTTGTTGTTTTGGGGTTTTTTTGGTACCAGGGATTGAACCCAGGGGCTCTTAACCACTGAGCCACATCCCAGCCCTTTTTATTTGAGACAAGGTCTTGCTAACTTGCTTAGGGCCTTGCTAAGTTGCTGAGTCTGGCTTTGAACTTGTGATCGTCCTGTCTCAGCCTCCTGAGTTGCTGGGATGATGGGTATGCGCCACTACACTCAATTAAAATAATCTTTTCTACCTCTATCAACTTCAAAGATTTAGCTGAACACTTCACAAAAAAATGGATCTGTCCCAACTTTTCCATTTTGTGGGTTTTTAAAAAAGATTCTAAAACAGGTGGGTTTACCCTGAAATATGCATCTATTTAAGACGGAAGGTAACACTGAAGAGATGACGGACACATGGTGCATGTGCCATCACCTTTGGCTCTATCTCTAAAGGCAGAGTCCCCAGTTGATTCCAGAGCTCTCTTGCTCAGTGAGACCTGATGTATTCTCAGAATCTGGCTTAACACAGTCTCCCCAGTGGAAGAAACTGGCAAGTGAGGTTAAATTTACATTTCACCCCTAAACTGGCTTTCAAATCTGTGACTATGGGTTCTCAAAGTGACAATGTCACCATCATCATCACAGCTGTCCTTTATTGCGTGTTTGTACCAGCCACCATGCTAAGGGTCCCTATGCATTCTGGTCTCAACCCTGCAACAACCCTAAGAGAGCTCACGTGCTGTCCCTATTCCATCCTGCACAAGGGTCTCCCAATTTGTAAGTGGCTTAGCTGACAGGTTGGCAGTGCCATGCATGGCGTGCCCAGGAAACATCCTCAGACATGACCAACCCATAAATGTGATGCTGAGTTAACAAACATACTCAGGCCTGGGTGAGCACAGGCTATGCCGGACAAATCCATTCTGTGTGTAGTTTTATTCTGGAAATGACCCGTAAGAGGAGGCCAGAGTCCCCATTAGTGCATGTTACAGAACAGAAATGTGGGTTTAAGAACAAAGTCTGAGATCACCCAGGAGGATCTCAGCTGAAAGAAAAGGCCTAAGTGGGGTTGGGACTGCACTGTAAATTCAGAACACAGCAAGGGGTGCAGGGAGACCGAGTCCGGGGCCTGGGCTTGTTTTCTCAGCTGGTGTCTGTGATGACCTGTGACAGAGCATCCCTCTTCTCTCTGGACTCTCCTCCCAAGGACTGCAAAGCCGCCAGTCTGATTAAAAAACTCCAATGAATAAAAGCACCTCCAGCTCCAGCAGCAAAGGTGCTAATTACCTGCTATGGCTCAGCCAATTTTAAATGGAAATCTTACAAAAGCAGTTATGTGCTTTCAACATCCTGTACCAAATGAGGTCTCCTGATACGTGCTCTGCCCCGAAGCAAAAGTTCCAAGCAGGGCAGGTACCTCCTTTGGTTCTGGGATCTTGGTAATTCAGGACAATGAAAGGGCTTTCCGAGTTGACTTGGAAAATCCCTTAAACGGTGGACTCATTTTTCCCTTGGCAGAACACAATCATCTCAGTGAACACATTACTGTCCCCTGGTGACCCCATCAAGTCTCACTGACTTCCCCATTACAGCAAGGGCAGAAGGGCAGACCCACTTGTGGTCAATTACCAGCTCCTCCAGGAAGTGCTCCCTCCCACCGGAGTCTCAGGGAGCTGGGTCTTAGCAACTCCCAATTTGCAAGCAGCACTTGACTTTGAGTCTACATTTCCAGAGCTGCTTCAGCCAGTGAGTGACTCTGCCCCCTCCCTTGGACTGCTGTGTAATTCTGCTGGGACAGAGCCTACAAGATCCCCAAGCCTGCTGGAGCAGCTGGGTTTCCTTGCAGAGTTCCTGCACCTCACCTGGCCATCTGCAGAGGAAAATGCTGGAAGGAAGGGTGTTACCTGAACAGGACGGGAGCTGAGAGCAGCTCTGTTCTTGTCACCTTTGATCAATTGCTCACTCCCTCTCTTCCTCTCTCTCTGCCCTCCCAACAGCAGAATGATTACAGACAAGGCACCAGCCCAGGCTTTATGGAATAGAAATAGGCCTGGCCAGATACTTTCTACTCTCCAAGGGCTCCCCAAAGCCTCTGGCAGAACGCAAACAAGCACTCCAGGTACCTCTGAAGCTCCCCTTTAGCCCTGCAAAGGGCAGGAGCACAGCGCAGCCAACCTGTAAAGAGATGAAATCACACAGCTTCTGACTCCACTAGATGTAAAATTTTCTCCAGTGAAAGATGACCCACATCGTTAATGTGAATTTCCATATTTACTTGACTTTATTTATTTATTTTTCTCTGGCCAGGTAAGGTAGGGAGAGGGGGTGATCTGGGGTGGATGGGCAGAATCCCCTTTCACTCTGCTAAGCAGCTCAGAGTGGGTTTCCTCAAGGCATTGGAAACTACTACAAATCAAAGTGAATAGATCTATAGTCGACGCAGAGGATGTCTGTCCACCAGTGCGAATTCCAAGACAGCCAACAGTTCTGAAAATTAAACATGAAAAATCAGCGAAGACCGTGGCCCATCACAGGTTGGGAGAACTAGCCCTGACAGTCCAAAGAGTGCCAATAATCACAGCGATAAAGGCTCATAAATGGCTTCATTCCACCTTGTCACTCACAGCCCCAGCTGCCCTGCTTATTCCTGTTAGCTACAATGACCTGAGCAAACAGCTTCCTGCTGTGAGTTCTCTCTCGCAGAGGGGCCAGATGGGGCAGTTCTGAGCCATTATTCGCCCTTGTAAAGGGAAAATGCCATCAGAAAGATTCACGAGGATCCAGCCCATCCCTGCAAGGCTCCCCTGATTTATTAGGGCATAAACTGCTGCACGGGCTGTAATGAGACATAAATGTTCTGGAAGGCCTATGAACTCCAGGAGGAAACGCCTCGCCATCACACTTCTGTGCACCTAATTTATTAACAGCTTGTGCCAGCACAACCTGGAAAATCCTGCCAACTTTCACAATCTGCAGCGGTCACCTTTGGGGTAGGTGGGAAAACCTATCCAATGCAGAAAAGTGACAGGAAACTTATGGGCAGGGTGCATAAAACAGTGGCCCTGAATGAATACAGGTGAGGGTGTTTATGTTTGTTTCACAGAAGAGCCCCAGTCACTATCTGACTCCTTCTCTGAGATCTTTTCGGGATCCCATGCAGTGGTTACCCCAACTCACTACAGCACTCGTTGTGAGACAGTTAACGTTTTTGCTCTTAAACACTGCCCTTTCAGTTCTAAATATAGAACAAAAATTAACAACAGACTGGTCCATTTTCAGGCTTCTCATAGTGTCAAGCAATTCTTTTTCTTAGATCATACCATGCCTGTCTCTCTAATTCGATTTTGGTGGCGTTTGCCAAACTTCATGAAAAGAACGCGATCAAGTGGTGAACTGCCAGGAAAATATATAACATCCTGACTAGAAGCTAGGTATGAGCCATTTCCCACTCGATGCACTAATGAAGAGATTCCCCCTTGTCACTGAAACATTCATTTCCACAATGCCTCTTGAGCACACGGTGTGTGCTTACCAGAAACAGACGTGACCCAACCTAGAACTGGCTGTGTGATTTGTAGTGCAAAATGGAACTGGGAGAAGTATTAAGGATTTCAAGATGGAAATGGCAAAGCATGGAGCCAAGCACAAGTCTTTCTGAGCCTGGAGCTGTATGACTGCACAGTGGCGGGACCACACTTGTCCTGATGAGCTTACAGTTCAACAAAGGAGTCAAGCAATAAGACAGCGCCACTGGGCTGGAGCCGTGGCTCAGTGGTAGAGCTCTTGCCTGGCATGCATGAGGACCCAGGTTCAAACCCCAGCACCACATAAACAACTAAGTGTCAGAAAAACAAAAATCAGATAGAAAAATATAATTAATTCTCTCTTAAAAAGACAATATCATTAAGGAAGGTGTAGGAAACAGTTGCAAATACAAGGCAAGAAATACTGATCAACGTGAACTTGGGACAAGGAAAGATGATCCCTGAGGATGGGGTAGTAGGAGGTGCATCCACGGGTGAATCCTGAATGGAATCTGGGGTCTAGAGTGTGGGAGCCTGGCAAAGGATGGGGTGGGGCAGGTTATGCAAATGACCTCAGGGAAGGGAGTCAGTGTTCTGAAGCAGAAAAGGCCCAGGTATAAGACAAAGCACAGTAGGAAGGATGCTAAAAGCCTCAGCCCTGCAGGGACTTGCAGTTATGTGTGGATCACAGTCCTGAAGCGATGTTCTCTACGAGCATGGTTTATCACTTATATCCCGTCCCACTGTACAGCTCTACTAGGGTTCTGGCTCCCAGAGTCCAAGAGCTGATGTGAGAAGCCCATTTACGACCACAGCCAGGCACGCAAGTTTGGGGAAGATATTTACACTCTAACACCAAAGGAACAGAATGAATTTCTTTTTAATTTAAAAGACTAAGAACTCCCCATGCTGCAAAGCAAATGCCAAGAGAGAGCTCAGGGTGCATTCCGCACCTGAGCAATAAGCCTGTGTCAACAGCAACTGAGTTATTGTCACTGTAGTTAAACACAGGGAAAGGCCAAGCTTGCTTCTTGGAACAATGTTGGGGCCCAACTCACACATTAACTGCAGGGCTCCTGGTCCCCAGAGTACTGGGCCCACTGTCCTGGCAGCACGCCTGTTGGCACATCCCGGCCTCCAAGACTCTGCAAGAAACTTGCACTTCATGAAATGTTATTGGGTAAAAGAAGAAAGAAGGTTGGGGTTTTTCACCTCTCAGCCACATGCTAATAACAGTATGGAAAAAACAAAAGGACTCTTTATGTTATGACTTCTTTTTATTAGATCTCATTTATTATCACTATGTAAGGCATCCTCTTTCTGTTCAGAGGATTTGATTTAAAAAAATAAAATAAAATATTCCTCCCTGAGGCCTACTGATGATATTTGCTCTCAAAATAGTTTTCTTTAAATACAGCAATAATAAATAGCCCTCTGAATTTCTGATTTAAGAAATTCTCTCTTCAAGGAATCCTTATTATTATTCTTTGCCATCTCAAGTTGATGCAAAATTCAAATTTGAAAATGTCTGCTTTAACTTTTTAAATATGTGGTCCAAATATTTACTACTGTTCAACAGACCTGATTTCAAACGCCGCTTTAACTCAGATAAAAGAGGTCCATATGATAGCAGGGAGGGCTGTTTGCCAAAGAACAAATGCATTAACAGTATATTCACCTGACCTCTGGCCTTGCCCTTTTCATTCCTTTTCAGCCTCTGTTTTAGGGTGATGGTTTCTGACAATGCATTCAACCAGCACAAAAGTGAACAGTATAATCTAGTTTCAAATACCAATTCATATTTCTCACTCTTTTAAGGTAACTTAAAATGCTGAGGTTCAAGGATTCCAACTCTATGTTTGAAAAAAAGTAGTTCAAGGAAGGAAGGGTCCTTTTACTATATCCTATCCAACCAGAAGGTTTGGGAAGTGCTGTCCATGCAGCAATAATGTACCCCAGCCAGAAGGCAGACCAGTGATTCGTAGGAGGAGACCTGATTTGGAGTTTGAGGCTAGAGCAGGCTGGCTTTGCTAAAAGAAGAATAAACTAACCTTTTGCCAATCCAGCATGTGAGCATGTCTTTTTATTTATTCATTTATTTTGGTAAAGGGATTGAACCCCAGGGGTAAGCACTGAGTCACATCCCTAGCCCTTTTCATTTATTTCTTTTTTAAAATTAGGGTCTTGCTAAATTGCATCAGTCATCACTAAGTTGCTGAGATGGGCCTGAAACTTGCAATCCTCCTGCCTCAGCCTCCTGAGCTTCTGGGGACTATAGGTACGCACCATCACACTTGGCCAGAGAACTGCACATAGACAGTTACACTGGATTTTATCCACCAAACACATGGAGAGGTTCTTGTGAGGATTCTGTTGCTCCCAGTATTGGGCCAGACAGAAGGTGTTTGATGACAAATGGGATTTTCAACCCTGTTGGGGATAATGACATCTCCAGGCTCCCTCCACACCACCAGGTAATCCTCCAGGCACCCCTGAATCACATGGCACAAAACAAGACTGACCTTGTCTTAGGAAAACTTGGTTTAACATCTTTCAAGCACTTTCCTTCTGTATACATTTTAGGGACAAATTCGGACAAAAGGTACCTTCGCAGCAAAAAATGCCTTTAGTACCTAGAGCCATTGGAAGACATTCAGGAGACCTTGTGTAGGTGGAGGGAAATGAGGGGCACCCCTGACTATCTTTACAGCTGTGGTAGCAATGGAGTGGAGAGCTCTCCTCACACAGAGCATCTATGTCACACAGAGGATACAAAGATCGAGGCAGAAAAACTCCATAAATGTCACTGTCCTTCTTGGCTTGGGTTCCATTCACTAATATGTTAAGGAGCAATGTACTTCTAAAGGAAATTCAAGCTTAGCTTTATTCCAATGTTATTTGGTGACCAAACTTATTCATAAAGAATATATATTGGGCTGGATCGGTGGCTCGGTGATTACAGTGCTCGCCCAGCATGCATGAGTACACGGGTTCAAACCACAGCATCCACGTACGCAACAAAGTGTCAGAGCAATGAGGGCCATGTGAAAAACCCAATTTAAAAAATTGATTCTGTCTGTTTCACTGTCCTTCTCTCTTTGAAAAAAAAAAAAAGATTATATATTATTCCGTTTTGTGAACTTGGACTATAAGACTCTCTCTTACTGGTTTTTCTGAGACATTTTTTCCTCCCACTCAATTTTCCCTATATCTTTGTTGTTACCTTTCAATGCTATCTACTGAGAGTCTCAAGTTTCCTTTTAATAAATAAGAAATTATTTGAAGGAAAAAAAGAACACTCTTTTTCCTCTTCATTTCTCCAGCAATGAAACAGAGAACAATAGCTGGGCTCAGTGGCACATGCCTATAATCCGAGCAGCTTGGGAGGCTGAGACAGGAGGATCACAAGTTCAAAGCCAGCCTCAGCAACTCAGCAAGGCCCTAAGCAACTTAGCAAGATCCCATCTCAACATGAAAAGTAAAAAGGGCTGGGGATATGGCTTAGTAGTTAAGCACCCCTGGGTTCAATCCCTGGTACCAAAAATAAATAAATAAATAAATAAATATAGAATAATATATCAAAGGTAGATTTTCTGAGTTAGATCTAGTAATATGTCTCCTTGACTAAATATTCATCCATCTACTCAAATATCCAGCCTCTCTCCCATGCAACCATCCCCATCCCCCCACCCACATATCCATCTGTCTATGTACTAACTAATGTTACAGTTTATGAAATTCAGGGTCAAAGGACTCTTTCCCTTTAGTTTTTAATGCATATTGTCATCCTATTTCTGGCAGTTTTTGTGTCATTTTGAGTCTTACAAATGTGTTGTGGGGGTAATTTTTTTGTTTGTTTGGGGATCAGTAGAGCTAATTTTATACTTGGACTCCCACACCGCACACCAAGTTAAGGAAAACTGATTTTTCTTGGAATAAAAAGGAAGTACATCATAAAATAACTTTGTATTTCATTTCCAAGTTCTGCAGCTGTAAATAAAGCTTTGCTTGTTGAGCTAGACGGTGAGCCCACGAAGACTGCCTCGGAGCAAAGTGACAGAGGGAGCACAAGGGGTATGAGTGCGTTTCATCAGCCCAGCTTATTCCATAGACATAATCAGAACTCCTCTGAGAAGTAGCTCATTATGTGGTATCCAGCAAAGTGTGCGAGGATTTCATTTTGGCAGTAAGCAGAATCAATCAGCTCCTTCTTAATATCTAACTCCCTACATGAAAGGGGACCGAATGGACCAGTGGTTTCCACAGAGATGGCTTCCGATTAGAGTGGCTGGCTTACT
Organism: Aplodontia rufa; assembly: GCA_004027875.1. Classification (NCBI taxonomy): domain Eukaryota; kingdom Metazoa; phylum Chordata; class Mammalia; order Rodentia; family Aplodontiidae; genus Aplodontia; species Aplodontia rufa. Next base: position 6,308 of record PVKS010026240.1, on the reverse strand, counting down.
GAAAGGTAGAGGATATATGTCCACCTCAGCGCACTGCTGGAGAAAAGGCAGTTTAGATCAGCCTGATATACTATTAGATGTCCCTATTGTTTCACAGAATCAGGGCTGGGACAGGTAATGCAAAGGACCAACAGAGGAACCGAATGAACAACATTTACTACCTGGCTGGGATCCCTTCTCCACAATATCTAGGTGGAAAAACCCATGGGGTCCCCAAGTCAGAGATTGAAGCTAAAGCCTCAGTGTCCCAACCCAAAGGGGTACCCCATCCCCAGTGGCCAATAGCTACTGGCTTCTTCCTCCTTGAACTTTAATAGAGATCAGGAGCCTCCCTTGGACCTTGCTCACCTCCTGGAGAAAGCACCCATCTCTGGACCCTCCTACTCTGCCTATTCCATCTCCAGGGAGTTTCACCTCCAAGTCTAAACCCTGGAAATGTCTTGGCTCTCTTTCCAAACAATTTCTCTTGTTTCTGTCATCAAAGACAAAGAAAGAAAGAAAGAAAGAAAGAAAGAAAGAAAGAAAGAACGAACGAACCAAGGCAAGGCATTGTCCATCCAGAGGAGATAAGAATAACAACCAGGCAGCTTTATGCACAGGTGACTAGTAAACCAAAGTGTCACATTTCCCTACAAATCCAAAGTTACCCCTGGATGCTTCAGAAAACCAGTGAGAAAGTAAGCCATCCAGCTGTTGCTATGTGTTTACCCGGTGGCCCAAAAATGGAACAACAGATTTTTTAATATTTTGAGTGATAGAATATGTTGGAACATGTAGTTATGAATTTTGAAGTTCAGAAAGATGAGCTAGCGTCCACAGGAAAACCTTTTGTGGGGAGAGAGGACTGCAAACCTATGGTAGCAGGGCCACCGCTGGGTGTGTGGGGCAGGGGAGATTCTGCTCACTGGTTCATTTTCCATCAACATCAGCCCTCAAGTGCTTTCCCAAAGGAGTGCTCTAGAAAACCAGCTCTATAGGCCTGAAGCTGGCCCTTGGGGGTGAGACCTTGCCATCGCAGCCTGGGCACAGTGCAGCTGGAGGTCAGGAAAGAGTGGGTGCTATTTTCTACTCTCTCCATTTGCTTGGAGGGAGGCTGGTGAGCACTGGCTGGTTCAAGTCACCTTGAGGGAATGGAAAAAAATCTAAACTCCACACCCAAGAAGGACAGCACAGAAAGGAGCGCTAGAGGCTGAACGTGCAGGGAAGGAATATGCAGGGTCAAGGCATCCATTCTCCTAGCTGCACGCAGATGACACCCCGACTCCCATGTCCAAATCCCCATCCTTGGGGCATGGGGCTTCGGAGCTGGTGCGCACATGGCAGGGAAGGGCTCGGCCCCCATTGCTACGAGTCCCACAGATGTGTCAGCTGGTATGAGTTAGTCCGGCAGTGACTACATTTTGGGGAGAGATCATCCATTGATTTATCACCGGAGGCATAAATCATGAATGCATTTAGTTGTCTTTATCGCCTTTCTTGCCATCTTGCCCCTCTGAAGTGAAATGAAGAGGCAGATGTCTTATCTGGGATTCATTCCAGGTCCCATTTGTGTTTTAAAAAAGAAAACCAGGATTGGTTTCACATGAACCTTCCGCCACAGGTTGATCAAAGTCCTGGTGTCTTGAAGAGCAAGTCACCGTGCAGATACTCTGAGGGGCCCAAGGCTGCCAGGGTGGACGTGTCAGCTCATACATGTCCCTCAGTCTCAGATGAACCTGAGCCTAACAAGAGGTGCCACACGGGCTCTAAAACAAGCCACCCAGCGGCCCAGAAGACACCAAGGCTCACAGAGCTTCCTGCACACATGGGCAGGTCCCAAAGACCTCATGGGAAGTCATGGCTCTAAATTTTTTTTTTTAAATTTTAAATCAGTCACAGCAAGGACCGAGAGTGATTCTTTCAGAATCCCTTAGGCCTCAAGTTCCATCAAGGTCTTCTTGGGGATTCTGATTCCTACACTCTGCTCTCTTTTTTAAGACTTTCTTCCCATATCCCTTTCTGGTTCCAAGGATCAAAGGGTACAGCTACCATATGCTTTTGTTCCCTCGTGCAACAGAACTAGAAAGGCGCTATTAGCAAGGGCATTCTGCAAACGAGAAGCTTGCTCGGAGAGACTGAGTGGCTTAAGATCACACAGCTTGAGGCTAAGCCGAGCAGCAGACTCAGCTCTTGTCTCCTTCAAACCTAAGACTCTCAAAGTGTCCATTACTCCTGCCAGGTTTTCTCTTCTGAACCAACCATGAGACATCATTTCCCTTTCCTGTCTCTACCAAGTACTCTTGCACATTCTGCCATAGACATCAGCCAGGTGGTGTGGTGAGCTCCTGCCCTTGAAAATGTAAGGCTAGAGGCCTGAGCCTGAGGGTCCAGGAGGGACCAAGCCATGACAGTGAGAGGTGAGGCCTTTAGGGGACAAGGTTCAGAGTGGGTCAGCAAACCCCAAGGGAACTCTCAGTTCTTGCTGTCCAAGAGGCGTTCTTAATCCCCTCACATCTGTTCCAGTTGGGCACTTAGTGCCTAAACCCCTGGAGCCTGTGCACAATATTTAAACTAACAGCAAGCTCACTTCACATTCTTCTTTGTTCTGGTCAATCAGCCTAGCCTCTGAGGATCACAGGTGAGCCATGCCCAGAAATGCCAGGCCCCCCATGTGATGGTTTGACGCATTTAAAACCTGCAAGCATGTGTTCTGAGCTTAGGACTTTGTGGTACAGAGAATTTAAGTAACCATCCTCATCCCCATAAGACCATTCTCCATCCATCCACACCCCACCTACCATCCATCCATTTACACACACGCACGTGCATACACACGCGCGTCATTTCATATTAAGCAGCTACTATGTGCCAATAGCTGAGTGCTTGGTATATACTGCTGAATGACAGGGATGTGGTATCTATCCTTATGGGCACATTTAAGGTGCACAAAGAGTTAATAACCAGGAAAAACTTTGAGTATCTGACTTTAAACATAAATGATGGTGTCATTAAGGAAAATAGCAGGTATGTTCAAAACCTAGAGCAAGAAGAGAAACAGTGGTTAGGGGATGCTTTGCTGAAGATACGAACTAAGATATTTAATATATATATATATTAAAAACACACGGCTCAGTTTCGAACTTTGATCTGTTAGAATTGTGTGTGAGCCAAACAGCTGATCCTTTGGGAATGTCTTGGGGACCTGGACGGCACACTACATCAGCTCTTTCCCTCTGCTGGTGAATCTGCAGCAGCAACACAGGAATCTCTAAATGTTCTGCCTACAAGAGGCAGAAGCAGAGACCTATACCCTGCAAACCATGCTCCAACCCTTTCTCCTCCTGTCAGGTAGCCAGCTGTCAAACTGTAGCTTCATATGACTCTGGATTTTATTTTTTTCTTTAAGGGACCTGGAATATTTGTTTAATGAGAAGAGTTCATAAAAAGCCATTTCCTCCATTAGAGAAGATGATATTATGGCTTTTGAAATCAAATGGATGGAGATGGAAAGAATTATGCTAAGTGAAGTATCCCAAATTCAGAGACTCAAGGGCCGAATGGTTTCTCTCATCTGTGGAAGCTAGAATACATTGGGAAGCAGTATGTTAAGATGGCTAAGCTAATAACTGCAAATTGTATGATCCTTAACACAACAGGGGGATGACTCCCTAGGATACCTGGAGACATAGGGTTGGGGACAGGGTGGAGGGAGGGCTTAGGAAGAATATCTAGGAATCTGGAGGGTGGGAATATGGGGGAATCATCTCAGAAGGAGATCTCTAACCTCCATGAGATAGCCATTTAACTCAGGGGGTCTACTGGTGGAAACAGCAACAGGGGGAACCCAAGCTGGGCATCCATGACCTAGCATTAGCCCTGGATAACTAAGTATATATACATTTGTTCTTGAATCTCTGATAATGTTTCCCCCTCAATTGTAACTCCATATTCATCTAATAAAAAAAAAGCCATTTCCTAAGTCCAGAGGAATGGAGAGGAATGGTGCTTAGGGAGAGGGTAAAGGTGATTATTCTGTGGAGAGAAAAGACATCTCAATACACATCTCCTTGGCTCACACAGACATCCTTCCATCTGGGGTTCTGATGCGGAACAGTGTCCTTTGAAATTCTAAATCCATCACTTTCAGTCTCTGTCCTATTGAAGCACAAAACCAATCACCTGAAAGCAAAATTGAAGCGATCCAAATCTTAAAAGGTTGGAATGTTGCATGGGTTCTGAGGGTCAGGCTCACAGAAGCAAGAGTCACGAGGGCCAAAACTTGAGGCTTCTGACCCAAATGGCTCCAGATGCTGGCCTCTGGCCAGGTTAGCATTTCCCAAATCAGAAGGCACCTTGGAAATCTGTTCCCTGGTTCTGATGGAGCCCTGGGAGGCTCCCCGGCCATTAGCTAAACCTCCCTTGACAGCTTGCTTTAAGGTTTGCATTCCAGTGTGGATTTCCACATGGGCCACTTATTCTTTCCAAAAAGGCACATGAGGCAGCAGAATTCATGCCTGACAGTGAACGTGCGGCTCATAGAGTTGCCCCAAAAGAGGCCCTTTAGTCACCGCCTGCAGCTGTTTTCTTTTGTAGATAGGAATCCCCGAAGAGGGAAAAGAGTAGAACGCAATCTATTTTTAAGTTATGGAACAGCGAACCATGAACCAAACTCTACTGGCACGTGGAGATCCCAGGAGGGAACGTAAAGGGCTCTTGTAGGAGGCTTTGGGCTAAGAGAAGGGTCTGAAAGCAGCCAGGCCTGCAGTGCTGGGCTGCAGTATCGGAACACACTCACAGAGCCCTATAAATCTGTTCCCTTCATAGTTTTTTATAGAAATGATTAATGTAAGAGTAGTTGGCTAGATAACAGATTGACAGCCAAAATTATTTGGCATGAGAAGCCTTAAGTTTTATCCCCAGATATTTCAAGAGGGAATGAAAGGGTCAGTCCACAGAGGGTAGCAGATGTCCCAGAATCTATTGGAAGAAGGAGCTTCATTATGAGGCGTAAGGGTGATATCTCTACCAAAAATAAATGTGAGCAAAGGAAGCAAAAAATCTCCTCGGTGACGAAGATCTTGCAACGTGGAACAGGGAAGTACGAGAAGGCACGAGGCTCATGGTCAGACTTTGGGTTTGGGAATCCTTCCCACTGGGCAGCTGGAACCAAGGTCAAAAGATGAATCCTATTTCTCTCCGCATACAGCATTCATTTGCAAGATAGTCAGGAATTTGCAGCGGGCGGGCGATGCAGAAACCTTGCCTTGACCCAAATCTGCTTGTTCTTCCTTCCTTCCATAAATGTTTACTAAGTACCTACTATACATCTGGCACAGGGCCAGGTGTTAGGTGTTAGTAGGGGAGAGAAAAAACAGGAACAGATCTTGGTGAGAGCTGGGGAAGAAAAACACTGCAGAGGTTATGATACCAATCCTCTGTGCTGTGGAGATGGTCAGGGTGCTGGGAAACACCTCCCCTGAGAAACCACCCTGTCCAAGGTCATTCCCTCCAACCACGGCAGTTGTACTAAAAGTTAGCCCACCACCATCTAGAACTCAAAACACACTTCTTCACAGCTGTCGTTGTGCCCAGGACACTCTGCATTCCCAAGAGAGTTCAACAGAGAAGCCCTAAGCAGGCTTTGACTATTCTGTCCCAAGTCTGTAGTCTCTTCTGTCTTCACAGCTGCTTGGTCACCCTGGGAACTGTGCAAGAGGGCTCCGGTTCTTACTTTTCGACCCCATTTTCTAGATGAACAAAACTTCAGCACAAGGAGATTCAATCACTGATTTAATGCTAAACTCAGAAATGGAAAAGCCTGGACATCCGCCCACGCAACCTGAGCCTTGACCACTGCTCTACAAAAAGGACAAATGATATATGCACAACACTACTTTTCACATCTCCTTTCTCACATTTCACTAATCCAAAAGGCTCATCTTCCCTAAAACTTTTCCAAACTGATGAACATTAGCTAGCAGTTATCAGAATGAATAACATTTGAATGGTCAAATATTCCCCAGTATATTTTGCTGGGTGCCAGAAGTTTAGGTAAGAAGGTTACCGCATGTATTTTTATTCATGAAGCAGGTAAAAGGAAAAGCCTGGAAAAGTTTTGAAAATGCAGCTGAATACTTTAATCTTCTTATAAGTCAACCAAGACACCACAGAAGATTAATCCACATTCAGGGATAAAAGAGCACTTTCTATTTCCCACATCTGAAAAAATCTTGCTACACCATCTTGAATTCATCTAGTACAATGACATTTTAACTATAACAGAGGGGGGTTAACAACGAAAGTAGCTAAAGATCATGGTAGAATACTGA
>PVKS010026239.1:0-28885 GCA_004027875.1 Aplodontia rufa | reverse complement strand
GGGTAGGGCTATCCTGTTGGGGCTCTGAGCTTATCTGCCTGGTTACATTTCCACTTCCTGTTACATTTCAACTTTAATTATCCCTTCTATTCACAAAGTTTTCAGAATCTGTCTTTCAATGCCTTGTTTTCCCTCACCCTTGTCACCAAGACTTTGGACTGAGGTCACATTTCATGCTCCTTCTATTGCACCAATGGTCTTTACCCTTGCATTTAACCTTAGCAGAAGTTCACTGCAGTGGTTTGGTTTTCTTCCCTAGCAGCACTTATAAGCCACTGCAAGGAGATCTATACATTTCTTCTCAAGATGGGCACATCTATTCTGAGTGAATTTAGTTCTACACCAACTGCACACCATGGAAGGTGCTTTATAGAGATTAAATACTGGGTATACAGAATGTGGCACATAGGATTTAAGATGATCATTATGAATAATTATGAGGGATTGGGGATTTAGCTCAGTGGCAGAGCGCTTGCCTAGCACACACAAGGCCCGAGTTTGGTCCTTAGCCCCTGAAAAAAAAAAAGAATAATTATGAGCCAACTTTTAGTTTCAGTGCATTTCAAATCTTCCTTTTTGGCTCTGTGCTGGTCTCCTTTCAACATTAAGACTATTCCTAGTTACGTAGATGCCTAGGATTGGGTGAGTTCAAGGAGCCTCTGTGGCTAGAAGGTTTTATTGCTTCTTCCTTCATTGCATTTGTAGCAAAAAAAGGGTCAGTCCTATAAACTGATTTGTCTTAATGTGAGAAAAATAAATTCCTGACCTTAATTTCATGTTTTATCCTAATTGAAACCTAAAATTTCCCTAAAGAATTATAGGGATTGACTCAAATGGAAGGAACACAAAAAGCCTGAAGATCTTTAGGGTCATTTTTGTAAGTTGAGGGCTCATTCACTATTTCTCACACCATACCTTGCAGTTAAATACCTGTGGGGCAGTTAGTTGTGTGAACAAGCCTGGGGGAGCTCAGGTGAACAGTTAGGAAGAGATGATAGTATGTGGACATGAACCACTAAGTCCCTCAACCAAATCACTTCTTCTGACTCTCTGTAGATGATCTTTCCTCCCACTCTGCAGAGAAAATAGAAGCTCCAAAGAGTCGAATTTTCTATTACAAAATCTAAAAACTAACTTCTATTCATACTTTTCTGCCTCAGAGGCAAATATTATGAGCAAGTTATCTGTAATGACCAGTTTCACCCTTCAAGCTACTACAATCTAACATTGTCACCACACTCTGCCTGTATTGTCAAATGTGTAGCCTCTGGTTACAAGTGGCTATTTATGTTGATTACATTTAAATAGAATTTAAAACTCAGTTCCTCAGCTTTACTAGCTACATTTTAAGTGATCAATAGCATTAATAGCTCATGCAACTTTCATAATGAAAAGTGGTATATATGTAAATTTATAGTTTAAATATAAATTTATAACTGTGATCCAGACTGTTCTAGTGAGTAGAACATTTGCAGATGGAGAAGTTATTTGTTATGCCTTTGCTTAGTGTCCATGCAGAATATAATATATGGAGACTGTAGGTTGTATGGATACTGAGTTAGTAGGTGTGTATGCTGAGGTTTTAAAATCCAAAGCATCTTTCATCTTATGTATATGCAATTTTCACATTTTCATGTATTAGTTAAAATAAATTAAAAATTCAAACAACACACAAAATCCAAAAATCCAACTAGCTAAAACAATCAAAGAAAGAAAGGAAAAACCCAATAAAAACCTTAGCATCTTGCTTAAGGATTGTGTACTCTCACCGATAGTAATTATGAAGATAATATCATCAAAGACAGAGGGCAAAAAATACTTTATTTTGGTTTTGCTTTTTAAGTCTCTCTTGCCAAAAACAGTACTTGACTGCCGCACATTCACTTATATTTTGACAATCACTAGGGAGAGTGATTAGCATTTATTTTCAAAATGCCTTCCTCCTTTGTTGAGTCCTTGTGGTTTTCCCCTATGCACTTGTTATGTTGATGTTGAAAACAATCACATGACAAAATCTCTTTTCCATTAAAGACAAGGTCTTATTTCAAATGGAGAAAATAATTAGAAAGCTGACAGGAATTCCTCTGGGTGCAATAGTTTTCGTAATGAGGAAATTGTACATCATGGAAGTCAAAGGGCTTGGCCTTGGGAGCAGAGAAAGGCTCAGTTCTGTCTCAAGGGCAGAACCCAGATGCCTCGCACGACACTCCTGGAAGTGCATTGTTTCTTCTCTTGCCCAGATATGCCAGTCAGTGCCTTTCTGATGTCTTGGTGCAATACTTATTAGGGAAATTCTGAAGTTACTTATCCATTTCATTATGTCTGGAAAAATTCCAGATACCGGGGCATGAATTAAATCACTTATTTGTGACTTCAAGCATGAAGTTAAAACTCATTGGAAGCCACAAATTATATGCTTGAGAGACTTCTGCAATTTCAGAAAGAACTGTACCTGACTGCCGGAAGAAAGGAAGGACGCAAAAATCAAGTTCACCTCTGTCTGCTGGCGTCTTAGTTATGGCTTACTGCATCCCAAGGATAATTCCAAAGGTCAGAGGAAAAAAACAGAGGAAATTGTACCATGACTCATTCTTATTTGAATAAACAGAAAGAAAGATTAGGTGATACACAAAAGGATATATAGACTGTAGCGTAATACAGTAGGCAATAACACAGTTTGTAAAGGGAAATTACTGCATTTCATCAATAATCATAAATATTTCAGTTTCTGAATCCAGCCCTATTCAGTCACCAGCATCTAGTACCCGATAGAAATAACCATGAATTCTTAAAGACTGAAATATTTTAGTGACATATTTTGTGTAGTTCTTGTCAAAATAATAGCGGCAAAACAAAAGTAACCTAGTCATTGTTGCAGCTTGATATAATTGAACAACAATAATTTTAATTGTGCAGGAAGAAATATAGCTTATTTTCACCTAGATCATTTTTATTCACAGCAATAAAAGTCATTGTTGAGCAGGTGCACGTGACCTCTATCAGCTTGCAGCCCACAAGTTTCCAAATAGAGCTAGTTAGGAACGATTGTAGACAGAGCTCTTTGCTCTTCCTGTACTTTTCAGTTCTACTAAGGAATAATTAAGTTTGGCATTAGAAAAGATACACATATTGTTGCAAGGAGGAATAGTCCTTGTGGTTGGTTGGTTTCATGCTGGGATTTGAACATTTCCTATCATCCGAGAAGGACTGTGACATCCCAAACAAGAAACCAGGATTTGTTCGTGAAGTCATGTATCTTTTCTAACGCCCAAAAATCCAAGTGACCAGGCCAAAAAGGAAGGCATTATTTCCCATACTATATGTCACTTCGCTTCAGTTATTGGTGATAGTGGAAGACTGCTTTATTGGTTACTGGGTAAATCCATTTTAAGCTGCCATAAGAGATTGGGTAATTTCTAAAGAACAGGGATTTGTTTCACCAGTTTTGGAGGCTGGAAAGTTCAAGGTTAAGGGGTCCATATATAGTGAGGGTCTTTTTGCTTTGTTGTTCCAGTGTGGAAGGTGGAGGTTAAGAGAGGAGTTTGTGTGTGTGTGTGTGTGTGTGTATGTGTGTGTGTGTGTGAGAGAGAGAGAGAGAAGAAGAGAAAGAGAAGGAGAGGGAAGGCAAGGGGGCTAAATTCATCCTTTTATCCAGGAACTCTCCGCTGCTATACCAAGGTCACTCCACAAAAGCAACACTAATCCACTCATGAGGATAGAACCCTGATCACCTCAGCATGTCTTAAAGGTCCCATTTCTCCCTGCTGTTCTGGTGGTGACTGCTTGCTACATGTAAACTTGGGGGATACATGGCCTTTGGAGGATAAATTTAACCCACAACAAATTTATTGATAGGCACATCTTTTTCCTTTTTTTTTTTATCTTCCTCCTCTTATTCCTAAATGTCTGTCTGTCTCTCACTCTTTTACACACACACACACACACACACACACACACACACACACAGAGAGTAAGGGGAGAGAGAGGAAGAGAAATTATAAAAGCAGGTAATATTCAAAAAAAGGATACTTAATTGAGAGAACATTATAGAAAGGCTTATAGGATGTGACAATTCTCATTTTATGGGCTCAGGAAAGGAAAGATTCCTCATCTGAATGTAAAGAGGGTAAAAGGAAAAAAAGATATATTTTCCTCCTTTTTCCTCTCCATCCTTCTTACTTACTAAGCCAGCATGGATACTGAAAGGGGAATGTAAATAAATTGAAAATGAATTTTTAGAGTATCATGCACTATTTAAAGAGGTAAGAAGAAGACATGATTAACCCTACATATTTCAGACAAAAATACATTTGGGAAGGGTGAGAGGCATAACTATGACTTTTTATAGAAGATATTTTATATGTTTAAAAATATGAAGTTAGACAGCAAAAACGAAAACAAGGTCATATGAGGAAATGTTTTCCAAATTATTACGAAAGTGGAAGGCAGAGCTTTTCCTTAGTTTAGAGAAAACGGAAGTGACTAAAGGATCTCCATGGAGCTGGGGTGCGTTTTCCAGCAGAGGGTGAGCTGTGGATGACTGGCTGAGCAGATGCGTCCCATGGCAGCACCTTTACTTTGATACAATTTATATTTTATATTCTTGGAATTGTGTTCTCTAAAGAGTTGGGGTAAAAACACACTTGGGTAAATGTTTCTTTAGAAACAAAAAAAATTACTCTTAAATCTAAAAGACTAATTTTACAACCACAGAGATTGTTAGGTACCTAGCTTTTCAGAGGAGAGAACTGTGCGGGTCACAATGCATTTTTTTGCAAAATAAGACAAAGTGGTCATTGCAGGGGGAGAAAATCCCCTCCTGCCTTTCATTGTATGCCTAAACCAATTCTGCAAGCTTTTCCACCCATTCCCAGTACGGATCAAGTGAAGATGCTCCTCACATGCTGATATGTCTTTAGTCAAATTTCAATTTGTGTTGAACGAAACAAATGTAGCATGTTATCCCTTCCCTCCAAAGTTCACCAGAGTTGTTTAAACTTTATCACAATAATACGATTACTTTAACTGTTTCTAAACAAGTTTTCAAAGTTATAGCATTGAAACCTATGCCAAATGTTCCCCTGATAAAATAATCTGGATTGTGTGCATTCAGATTGCATCTAAGTGTGGAGTGAATCATCTGGATGTCTTAGATTTGTCCCCAGCCAATAGCAACTAGGGACAATGTAGACTTCTTATTGTGCCTAGGATTCTCCTCACCTTCTTGTGTCACTGTAATGCACCTATAAATCTTTTGTGCTAAAATTCTCATCAGAAGTGGAGAATTTTAGCAGGATTTCTTAGCAGAACTATACAAGTTTTCCTAACAAAGAGCTAAAGGGAGCAAAGGAGGGAAGAGGAGACGGAGGGAGGTTTGGAGTGAGACCTGAGGCACATCTGAGGTGGAGAATCTAGGATGCCACTTTAACTCCAGTGTTGTCTTGTTACACAGAAAGCATTGTGCGGTTAGCTCTCCCTTGCAATAACTGGTAGGCGATCCTTTCCTTTTCCTGCCCATATGTATTTGGATATACAAAGCTTCCTTTGTTCTTTTGTATGTAACACTGTGGCAGCAGTGAGGATAAATGTAGATGAGAACAACTGAGTTTCTTCTTCTGGGGCCATCTGCCGTAGAGTGGCAGAGCCAAAAGGCAGGGTGACACATGGAATTCTACAAACTGAACGACTGTGTTTGGAAGCATCGCTAAAATTTGATTAAAGTGTTGAATTTTTTGATAGTTTAGTGAAAAAAAGAGTGTGTGTCTAAAGAAAGAAATTAATATATTAATTAATATTTGGCTTATTCTGGGAATTTGCATGAAAATGTTTTGCTTACCTAGCACTTCCATGAGAAAACTGAACTACGTGAAGCTAAAAGTTTGGAACCACTTTGTGACCACAAATGCAAATTATTGATGAGTAGGAGCAAGAGAGGATCAATGACACTATGTAAAGCAAATTCTAGAAGGTCTAAGTTAGATGCAAGATTAGTTTAATGCCCAAGAATAGGATAAAATATAACCGCTATATCAATCCAGCACCTCAGGTCACATCAATTTTCTTAAATAATAGAGTCTCTCAGTAACAATTACTGTTCAAATAGCATTCATACACTAATAGGACCAATAAATAAGACTGGAAAAATTTCACCTTGAGACTTTCAACAGGAGGAATGATGAATTGTTACATTATTAATCAACAGTTGTACGTCTACCAGTTGATATTTTTAATTCGTTGATAATGCCTAAATTGGGCAGAGTAAAAAAAATATTGATCATCATCAAATAGCATCCTTCTCTCTGGAAACAATGTAATGATTGAAAGGGAAACATAACAGTATATTATCTTTATCCTTTTTATTCCTTCTTTAGAGGATGAGATATTACTGTATTTATGGAAATAACCCAGTTCTTTTCCTTTGGGAGAATCTAATTTCATTGAAAGAATTGGGAAGGTAGGTAAACTGATTGGCTCCCATGGTTAATATATCATGTATATAATAATCATATGCATTATAAATTATGTAACATATATATAAGTGGTTATAATAGGTCACATATATATCTAATCCATAAAGTAACCTTTTGTAGTGTACAGCACTGACTTTTGGCAAACACATAGAGTGTGTAACCTCTAGCGTGATTGAAATGTAGCATCTTTCATCCCTACAAAATGCTCTACTGGGCTAAACAAATCCCTAGCTTTGCAGCCGCTGGCTAATACTGATTTATTTTCTGTGCTTCTAGTTTTGATTTTCCCCAAATGGAAGGAATCAGAACTTGTAGACTTTTGAATCTGGACCTTTCACTTATTAGGATGGATCTTAAATTCATTTGAAATGCTGCTTGTACCAGTAGTTAATTCTTTTATATGGCTGATGAGTATTCCATTTTATGATGTACTATTTTATCTTTTTACTAGTGAGGACCATTTTCTAAATTTCTAGTTTGAGGACATTATGAATAATAAACTTAATGTAATAATAAAACTGGTTAACATATATACATATATATATATGTATATATAGTTTGATCATAAGTTTTTCCTTCTCTTGGATGTTTCTTATATTCACTATCATTGGGATTTTGGGACACCAGGCATTTTTGTTTAGCTGTGTGAAAAACTGCCAGAATAATTTTCAAAGTGTTTATAGTATTTTTCCATCCAGCCACCAATATATGAGAGATTTGGTCCTTTCACAACTTTAATGTGACATTATATTGGCTGTTAAAAACAAAATAAAAATATATATAAGTATGAAATAATGGGGACAGGAAGTTAAATCTTTGCAAATGGACTACTAGCATTATTAAAGAAAATGGTCACATTGTTATGATGTCAAATACATAGATTTAATTCAAAATCTGAGTCAGTCATTTTTAGACCTATTAAAGTTTATAGAAAAAATTATATGAAATGGCACACGTCTTAGCAAACCTAGAACAATGTTGTTTTTTCTTTTTTCTATTCATTTTATTATTATTTTTAGTTTTTAAAATTGGTTCTTTTTTAAGGTATACACAGCGTAAGATTATGACATATCATTTTGTGCCATAGAAATCTGAGACACTTGTCCTTTTTAAGTCCCATTTTTAGTAATCAGTTGTCTTTCTTTTTTTTCTCTCTGCCTTGAAATTAATCAATTTTATTTGCCTTTTCAAAGATCCAGATTTTTTTTTAAAGAGAGAGAGAGAGAGTGGGAAAAAGAGAAAGAGAAAGAGAGAGAAAGAGAATCAATTTCATTTCTTCTTTCATCTGGTTTTTGTTTCTCTGACACTCAGTTTTGTATGTGGTGCTGGGCTTTGAACTTGGGTCTTCATGCATGCCAGGCAAAGCACTGTACTGCTGAGCCATTGCTCCAGCCCAAAGAACCGGATTTTTGTTCATTGATTTTTCTTGTTTCTTTTTCTTCTTTTTTCAATTATATAATTTTTTGTCTCTGTTTCCTCCATACAAAAAAACACAAGTTTCCCATGTTACACTTTGTACTTGCAAGCCTCTCACAGGGAAATGTTCTTCATTTTCATCGCATACATTTTATTTCTTATAATTTGCCAGAGTGAATGACACATATTTTCTCTCTTTTGACTCTTTTAAATGTCGAGTCATCAAAGACAATTGAGCTCTCACAGAGATAAATGGAAATGAGCTGTCTATGTAAAAAGAAGCAAGTTGACAGAAGAAAATTAAATGAAGCAAATATTTCTTTTAGAAATGGTATCTATTCAGCACATCAGGCTTTGAATGATTTGCAGTCATGAAGACTTACTTTGGAATGCAAAAATTTCCTAAAATAATTTAAATATATCTAGTCCATGGTTTCTTGAATACTTTGAGTAGAAGCATATTATTACTAAGGATGGTGATAAAGAGAACCAACACATTTAAAAGAGGAAAATGGGCCATTCATAGTAAAACAACAGATTCAAACCAAAAAGATTAATTTAATTAAAAATTAAATGTGGCTGGCTAAAAAACATTTGAATACACTTTGAAGGCAGCATGTGGTCGATTTCAGAATGAATATTGTATACCAGCAGCATTCTCTTTTATCTGTGAATCTTTGGGATCCTGGGGGCACTTTTGGGATGGTTTGAGATTCTAGAACTATTTTACTAATAAAATAAGAATGCTTTTTACCTTTATTTATTTATTTTTTTACTTTGTACTTGCACTGATGGGAAAAAAAACATGGTGGGTAAAAGTGCTGGTTCCCAGACTGGAGGTATAGTTCGGCCTAGCATGTGGTTGCTTCCTTGGCAGGAATCAAGACAATGGTACAAAAGCCAAGTAGTTGTTACAGTCTTCACAATAATGTTCTGCTCTTTCAGCAAAAAATAAATAAATGAAATGTTAACTGAAGACTATCTTTGACAAAGTAGTGCAAATTATGAAGTTGTTTACTTGCTATATTTCAGTTCTTCCAAAGGTCCACATATCTAACTCTTGGTCCCAAGCCTGTGTTGCTATTGGAACATGATGGAATATTTAATAGGTGGGGCTAGTGGAAGAAAACTATGTCACTGGGTATGTGTCTTTGAAGAGAGTAGTAGAACCCTAACCCCTTCCTCTCTCTCTCTCTTTTGCTTCTTAGCTGCCATGAGAAGCTTTCTTCTCCCAAGGGCTCTCCCCCATGTTGTTCTACGCTAACAGAAGCCCAAAAACAGTGGGTCAACTGAACATCAACTACAAGTTCTAAAACTGTGAAACAAAATCACAGTAATCAAAAGTGGACTATCACATAAATCTAAGATTTTTTAAACAACAAAGTGGGATCATATATAACCAACACATATTTCTTGCATACCAAGGTAACATGATGAACTCCAGATACAGCACTTGTGCCACTATTTAAAGCAGTAGCCACTTTTAAAATTGAAAATTGCTTAATTTTAAGGAAAGTCTGACAGACTTTGATTCACATTTGAGTATGTAGGGACTATTTAAAAATGAATAAGAGGAACCTGTCCATTCAAGGAAAATAATTGGCCATATTTACTATAAACATAAAACTGAAATTTTAATAAAAATAAGAATTTATGAAAAAATTATCTGAACTACATGACCCTTGTTTGTTACACTAGTTGAAATTTTTTCACAAGATTAGTAGTGTTATAAATACATGGAATATTTAGATATTTTATAACCCAATGATCAGTAATTTTCAAGTGACCAATGTATGATATTGCAAAATCATGCATAAGGAAAGAGTTCATACTAATTTCAATTGAATTTTAAGGATAGTTTAAGATAATGAGAGTTCATTGAAAAGTTTCCAGTTTCCTCATGGAAAATAACCTTTAAGAAACTAGCACTCATTGAGATTTGGTGTAATATCATAGAAGAATATCCATAATATTTGAAAAGACTTGCAATTTTACCATCTTCATGCATTTAATTTATATTGCATAGTGATGAAATTAATGCAAAGCAAATAGGTGAAAACTGATTATTCTCATAAATCAGACTTTAGAGTTTTGCAAAAATATACAATAGCAATGCTATTATTTTCATTAAATAACTTTTAAAATATATATTTATTTGCTTTAAAATATAGCATTTACTTTTTGCTGGTGCATTGGAATTACACATATGAATGGGATTGTTGTTCCACATTAGTGCATATATATAACATAATTTGGTCAGTTTAATTTCCCATACCTCCCCTAATCTTTCCCTACTACCTGCCCATGCTTCCCTTCCTTTTGTCTACTGGTCTCCCTTCTATTTGGATGAAATCCCCATTTCTTTTCTTTATTCTTTTTCAGATCTGAGAGAAAACATAGGACCCTTGTTGGAGCCTGTTCAATTATGCTTAATATAGTGAAATAAATTTTCATTTTTCCTGAAAATAACAATTTCATTCTTTATGGCTGAATAAAACTCCAATGTTTATGCATAGAATGCTTTTTATATGTTCTTTCATTGTCAAGACACGTAGGTTGGTTTCATAATCTGGCTGTTGTGAATTGTGCAACTATAAACTTGGGTATGCATGCATTGCTATAGTGTGCTGAATTCTTTTGAATAAAGATCAAGGAGTGGTAGATCAGGGTCATATTAAAATATAGTATTTGTGCCAGTATACAATGTGTTTATTATTTTGTTTAAAAGTAAATATATAGATGATTTAAAAAGTATTTTTCGGTCTTAGTTACTGACATAGTAAATACTGAAAGATATAATACCTATAAACAAAGGCTTGTTGGTATGCTCAATAATTTTTAAGAGTTTAATGGGATCTTGAACCAAAAATGTTTGATAATTTTAAACAGATATATCATAAAAATATCTTCTAAGGCAACAATGATGCTTTAAAACTCAAAACACAGAAAAAACTGTTCAGAGGAGTATAATTAGAATTGTATCTAAGGGAATGTTTGACAATCCTTCTCACCTGTAGGGGACCTCATACTATTTACTATTATTTTCTTTTTGTGTTTCTTCATCTTTCTGTTCTTCATTTAGCTATCAAATGGTCAGATACAAATTCTTAATTGTTGTACAGGTTAAAAAATAAGAATAAGAGAAAATTTCAGTAGAGATGTGGCTTTTGTTTTAGCTCCCTGACTCCAATCACAAACAACAGGGATCCCACAGGTCCATGAGGTGGGTGAGGTCTGAACTTTGCTGGAACCCAGTCTTGGTCATCTGGAGAGGCTCAGAAATATGGTAATTTTGAAACAATTCCAAGTGAAGAGTCTTTGCTCTCAATCTTGGTGGGTCCCCCAGCTGGCATCATTGCAACAGTGGCTACAAGTACTCATTAGGCACGTAGAGGGATGGAATACTGAGATACCAAGAGAATCTTCAAAGAGAAGCCTGCCTCAATGCTTACTCTAATTCATCAGAAATGCATGAGGATAGCACCCCGTTTCTCAGCTGAACGTAAGGAGAAGGTGTGGTAGCCATTGCCAGTTGCCTGAAAAGAGGGAGTCAAGTGTGTGCTCACAACCACCCCCACTCCCACCAGGAGCCTCCAAGACCCTGAGGGTGATTCTAGTAGAGCGGGAGCCAATCTGTCCTGAGTTTATTAAACACAGGGAGAATTGGAGTGGGGAACTGGGGAGAGCTAAGGAGTCTCCAACTTTAGTCTGGTGGCAGCCACAAAGCCCCAGGAAAACCGGATGGACTTTGCTTGGGACTAGCAGAGGGAGTTCTTTGACTGAACTTGGGCCTTGCAGATGAAATCCATACCCTACACATAGGCCAACCCCATCAGGCTTGAGCCAGTCTCTGCCTAGCAAAATCCCTAAGGATTTTCCAGTCCCTAGTTCAGCCTTCCAGATCACCACCTTTAGACCACACAGAGACCTCATAGTTCCAGTCTAACGGACTGGAAGAGCAAATCTCCAGGCAGATCTTGTACATTGACACCCATGGTATGAAGCAACAAGTTCAGTGTTCATAGTCCCAAAATTCCATTAAGACTCTATTTATTTTTGCTTTGTTTCATTCTCACTTTCATTGTGTTTTTGTATGAGGTCTGACATATTTGAAAGGTTTCTGGGCAAATATACACAGTCAAACTACACATATTAACTTCCCCCTTTTTAAAAATCTTAATCTTATCTTTTCCTTTCCTTATTATATCTTCTTTTTCATTCTCAGCATTTTCTGCAATGAAAATATTTGTCCTTGCCCTGCCTTATAAGGATTGGGCTTCCGGCCAGCACACTTTGTTCCTATGGGTTATAGCCTCCCAGTCATGTGCTTCTCCTCTACCCCTTTCTACCCTTTCTTTTAGCAACAGTCAAACTCTATTCCTCTCTCTTTCACCATCCCTTAACATCATTACTTCTGTCTTTCCTTTCCTTTTTTAAAAAATCATAATATCCCACATTATCTCTGCTTTCTTTCTGTTCTCACTCCTCATTCACATTACTCTCTACCTTTCTATCATATTTCCTTTGTTCTCAGGTGTCTGGAAGCTTATCACAAATTGGTGTCAACTGGTTTATACAATTCAATTTACCACCATTAATGCTATGTAACTTTTTCTGCTGTGAATGCCAAACTTGATAATAGTTGTTTGCTTTAAGCCAGATATAGACCAATGGTTAAACATGGTTGTCACTGGAGGTAGTTGCTAACCCAACTATTCCTTTCATAAGCATCAATTAACATTGTACTAGTAATAGAAGGAACAAAGTAACCAGTTTAATGCTGGTTATTGTATGCATTGGCTGTTCATATTGATTGATTTTCCTTATCTCGTGAGGTGCTGGAAATCATAGAGATCAATAATAGTTTGCAGGTTAGAGAGCCTGCTGTTGAACTCAAATTTCCCATAGTACCTCAACCCAAGTAACAGAGGGGACCAGCCTGCACCCCCAATTCATCAACAAGGCCCAAAAGTGGAATAAACTGAGAAGGATCTTAGGTCCCATTTCCTGGCACTGACACATACATTAAATCCAGCAAAAAAACCTCAGAACAAATAACTCAATCACACATAAAGGCTCATACACAAAATAAGGAGAAAATAAATCCACTTCAACTCAAACATCATGAAGAAGACCTTTAAAAATGAGGAAACAGACAAACAAATCTCCTCCTCAAACTCACAACTCCCCAACCAAGGAGTCCACTGATAGGGAGTTGGATGAAAACCAAGAGAAAAGTAACAAAAATGTAATTATTTAAATGATCAAAGAATTAAAAGAAGATTTAAGGAAGAAATTTAGAGAGCAACTATAAGAGCTGAAAGATCACTTTAACAAGGAAATAAATATACTGGAATAAGTGTGTCAGACCTTCTTAATTTGAAAGAAACAATCAGCCAAATTAAAGCCACCTTAAGGAATTTAATATTCGAATAAACACAATAAAAACAGAACTTCAGTTCTTGAAGAATTTTAGATAAGGATGGAGACTAAGCAATCTTGAATACACAGTAGTCAGTAAAAATAAAATAAATAAATAAAAATTAGAACATGACTAGAATTTTCAGGATCTATGGGATGAATTCAGAAGACCAAATCTGAGAATTATTTTGAGATAGAAGAAAACATCAAGGTACAAACCAAAGGCATAAAGAACATTCTTAATGAGATAGCTAAAGAAAAATTTTTCCCACATCAGAAATGATACAGACATGCACATTCAGGAAGCATATAGGACTCCAAATAGACCTAAGCACATAAGAAATTAACCAAGAGATATCAAAATGTATAACAGAGGAAACAAGGAAATAATATTAAAATCTGCAGGAGAGAAACAATAAGTCATTTTCAGAGGCAAACCAGTAATGATTGCTTATGATTTCTTAGCACAGAAACAAAATGTAAAGGGGTGCCTGGAATGAGATATTCCAATGTTTGAAACTATCATCTGAGGTTACCAGCAAAACTCAATTTCAAATTTTGAGAGGAAATAAAAATATTCAATGACAAAACAAACTAGTAGAATTGAATAACACAAAAGCAGCACTACCAAGAATACTCAAATGCAAACTTTAAATAGAGGAACAAACAAATAATTCCCAAAGCTCACAAGCAGAGGAAGTACCTTAAATGTATATTCTGTTAAAGGATAACTGAGACAATAAATTCAGCAAATAATCACAATGTCAGTGAACCACAATCACATTTCTATTCTAACACTGAATGTGAATGGTCTCAATGGCTCAATCAAATGACACAGTTTAGCAGAATGGATCGAAAAATAAGATCCAACAATATATTGCTTACCAGAGACACATCTCACTGCCATAGCTACTCACAGGTTGAAGGTGAAAGGATGGAAAAAAGCCTACCAAGCATGTGGCCCAAGAAAATAAGCTGATATTGCAATTCTTATATCCAACAAAGTTGATTTCAATCAAAAATTTGTCAGAAGAAACAAAGAAGGCCACTACATTTTAGTAAAGGGAATAATACATAAAGAAGATATAACCATAGTAAACATCTGTGCCCCAAATGTCAATGCTCCCAAATTCATGGGAAATAAAAACCTCAAAGAGATAAAGTCCCTAATAGATCACAACCTAGTTGTACTGGGGGTATTTTATACACCTCTATCACCAAAAGACAGATCTTCAAAGCAAACAATCAATAAAGATATCTCCAGCCTAAACAACACTGCAAATCAAATGGACTTAACAGACAACTGTAGAATATTCCACCCCAAAACAACCGAATTTACCTTCCTCTCATGGATCTTTTTCCCAAATAGATCATATTTTAGTCCACAATGGAAATCTCAGCAAATACAAAAAAAGAGGAAAAAAAAACCTGACATAGCCTCATTTATCCTATCAGATCATACTGGGATGAAGCTAGTAATCAACTGCAAGAAAAATAACAGAAATCACATAAATAAATACATGGAGACTGAATAATACTATCTTAAATGAAGAATGGATGAAAGAGGACATGAGAGCAAAAATCAAGAAATTCTAAGAAACAAATGAGAATTAAGTCACAACACATTGTAGTCTCTGGGACAATATTAAAGCATTCTTAAGAGGAACATTTATAGCAGTGAGTGTCAACATTAATAGTCTAGAGAGATTACCAATAAATATGCTTATGTTCCACCTCAGGTCCTTAGAAAAAGAACGATCCAGTCCAAAAATTAGCAGAAGACAGGGAAAATCAAGATGAGAGCTGAAATCAATAAAACTGAAAAGACAAAAAAATACAAAGGAATCAATGAAATGAATAGTTGGTTCTTTGAAAAAATAAAATTGACAAACCCTTGGCCAATCTCACCAAAAGAATGAATGAAAAGGAGCAAGTCAGCAAAATCAGAGAGGAAAATGGAGAGATTACCACAGACTCTGCTGATTATCATAACCTATTTTGAAAACCTATACTCCACCATTCTGGATAATCTGGAGGACATGGACACTTTTCCTAACACATATAACATGCTCAAATTAACAAAAGAAGTTAGAAAACTCAAACAGACCTATATCAATTAAGGAAATTGAGTCAGCAATTAAAAGCCTTCCAAAAAAGAAAATCACAGGACCTCATAGAGTCTTGGCTGAGTTCTACCAGACTTTTACAGAAGAACTAACACCTATCTTTATTATCTTTATTAAATTATTCCATGAAATTGAAAGTGACAGAACCTTTCCAAGCTTTTTATGTGGCAATCACAATCCTGAAACCAAAACCCAACAGTGACACATCAAGAAAAGAAAATTATAAACCAATATCCCTGATAAACACAGATGCAAAAAACTATAATAAAATTCTAGCAAACCCATTCAAAAACACATCATAAAGATGGACTTCATTCCAGGAATACAAGCAGACTTCATTCCAGGAATGCAAGGTTGGTTCAACATATGCAAATCAATAAATGTGATTCATCACCTAAACAGAATTAAACACAAAAACCATGTGATATCTCAATTGAGGCAGAAAAGACATTTAATAAAATCCAACACCCGTTCATGTTAATGACACTGGAGAAGTTGGGGATCAAAGGAACTTAAGTTTGTAAAGTCCATTTATGACAACCCCACAGCCAAAATAATACCAAAATAGTAAGAGAAGAATAGAAATCTCCACAATAAATAGTTAGGAAAATAAGTGAAAATCAGCAAAGAGACTCAACCAGGACAATAGGCTAATACAAAGAAAATAGAAGCATATGGTGAAATGTAAGTGTACAATACTTCCATCTCACCTATGGTTTCACCTTTTCTAGTTTCAGCTACTCAAAGCCAACAACAGTCCAAAAATACTAAATGGAAAATTCCAGAAAATAATAGTTCAAGAATTTTAAATAACTTATATTGTAATATATTTTTATAATTTTGCTATTTATCCCTAATGATTATTGTTAATCTCTTACTTGCTTAATTCATGAATTAAACTTCATCATTATGTTTATATAGAAAAAAACATCATATCGTGAATGGTTTTGATCATTCACTGAAGGGTCTCAAATGTATCCTGTACAGACAAGAGGGGAGGAAATAATTGGCATCAAATTTTGCTAAAAGAAAATATTATTGAGTTTGAAAATTATCCTTTAAATTTAAAGATATGAAAGTCTAAGGAAACAGATTTTTAAAGAAAAAGTGATAGAATACAATAAAATACAAAATCCAGGTTGAAGTAATTAGAGGATTTAATATTGAAAAAAAAATGGAGTTGACATTTGGTGTATTTAAAACCTTTCCATTTCCAGAAAAAAATTAGAGTGGATGGCTGAGAAACAAGTTTACAGAATAAATATTTATTTCATTTCATTTTTATTTTTGGTCTCTTTCATTGTTTATTGGTGCATTATAGTCTTACA
The DNA here is from genome assembly GCA_004027875.1 of Aplodontia rufa. Taxonomy (NCBI): domain Eukaryota; kingdom Metazoa; phylum Chordata; class Mammalia; order Rodentia; family Aplodontiidae; genus Aplodontia; species Aplodontia rufa. Next base: position 12,124 of record PVKS010026239.1, on the reverse strand, counting down.
TACTGAAGGGATTTGTTGTTAAATATTCACGGATGCACATGTTACGACAGTGTAATTTGGAACCTTTTTTATCCACCATTCCTTCCCTGTCCTCTCCCTAGTCTCTTATCTCCAGTAATCTCCCCGACTTTATATATATATATATATATACATATATATATATATATATACATATATATATAAATTTTTCCATTTCTATTTCCTCTATCCACCCCCAGGAGTATTACAACCTATTGGTATCTTTTAGCCAAAATAACTTGATAATCCTCTAAAAATTTCCTGCCTCAATTCTGTCCACTCTAATTAATTTAATTCAAATCAGATGTTGCCACTATACTGCATCAATCATTTGTTGTCTTCTTACTGACTTAGGGCGGTACTGATCTCGAAGCTATAATCTCATACCACTTTTCCCATTAGTCACTATTTTCCAGTAGTTATCATTTTCCTTTAGTCCATTCAATTCATTATGTTAATTCTTATATCAGACTTGTCCCATAACTCTTTCATCTTTCTCCCCTCTGTTCCTGTAGACTCCTATTCATGCAGCCTCCACATCTTAACTGAGATCTCAGATTACGTTCTTTCCCTTTATATTACTGAACACAGTTTATAATAACACACACTTTCAATTATGTGCAGTGTAGCTAAGAGACAGCTGTCCTATTTTTGGCCTGTATATATAAAAAATTTGTATTATATGAGGAGACCTAAAAATAATGTGTCAAGAGAGAGAATGAAATGGAAAAGAGCTAGTTTTCTCTGTGGGTTCAACTTACTCAGTTTTAAAGGACAGGTCTCTTCTCATAAGAACATTCTGTGCTTTCTGATCAGAAATACTTGCTTAATCTTAAAATTGTACATTACTTAGGTGGATAAAACTCCTATTAAATGTTCAGACACCTTATGAATTGACTAAATCAGGTATTTTGCAGCTAGCACAACACTAAAATAGTATGCATACCATCATAGGCAGAAATATTTTCAGTTGAAAAATCACACAGTACAAAAATAAATATTTAGAAATTGGATTTTTATAACTCAAATAACTATACTTTACAAATTTCAAGTTGTTAAAAAAATCTCCCAAACTAAAAAAAATTTAAAAATGATTAAGCATATGATTATAATTTATTTGTGATCTGACATTCAGCCTTAGTTTCTACTAGATCTTGTTACTAGTTATAAGATTTCCATTATTTTAAAGTTAAATATGCATTATCAATATGTAATTATAATTATACTAATTATGCTTCACCTAATAAATATAAATCAAATACATTCATCTATCTCCCTCTTGAAACTTGATATATAAGCAAAATTTATTGTTTAGTTCTGTTATTGTTTGATGACATAATTACCTGCTAACCTCCACACATCTTGTGGTACTAATCACGCAGACTATCTGGACAGTTATTTGTTATTTCCAGTCTCAGTCTGCAACCACCATTAATGGGAGATTTACATAGTCCAACAAAGAGAACATGAAAAACCTGAAATCAGAAATAAACATCTACATGGAGCAATTTGGTGTAGTACTAATTGTTTCTTGCTGGCAGTCTGTAACCCATCAAAAATCTATTAAAATAACATTGATGTGGTTCTATAAATTAGGGCAGATGCATTTGCGACACACAATTTTAGTTTAGAAATATTGGAGTGATGTCTAAACTTCCAAACAAGGATTCTTTAGGTTAAAAAGACCAGAAAAAACCCAAAAAACAAAAACCCTAAAACAAGTACATACACACAAGCAAAACAAAAAGCAAATAGCAATAATAACAAAGAAGTCCTTGACAAGAGCCTTTGTTGAATATCATAATATTAAAATACAGGTTTCAGCTTCATTGAAGGCTTGCTACTTGACATCGGTTACCTTTCTAGTCTAGTTACTTTGTTCAGTGGAAGAAGCCAAGAACCAATGCCGTCATTTCTGATATCTCATTTACCTTCCTAAATATAAAGGAATTGCATTAGTTCCTGGCTTTCTCCACTGAACAATGTAACTAGAGTAGAAAGGTAACTGAGGTCAAGTAGCAAGCCTTCAATATAACAGAAATGTGTTGGAATTATTTCCTTAAAAAATGATCTTTGTAATGCATATTGTAATTATCAGTTTTACTAGAAAAAATATTTAAGGAATAGTTTTCTGGATCTAAGTAGTTATTTAAAGTTCCTAAAACTTTAGAGTAGTATTTCCTTTATTTGAATTTATTGAATCTATGTATAAGAATTTATCAAAGGGGCTGGAGTGGTAGCTCAGTGGTTGCAGCACTTGCCTGGCACGCACGAGGACGTGGGTTAGAACCCCAGCACCATGTACACAACAAAGTGTTGGAGCAATGAAGGCCACATGAAAAACTAAATAAAAGTGATTCTCTTTCTCTCTCTCTGTCTCTCTGCCCCACTAATTGTACCTGTCTATTTATAAAAAAACAAAAGAGTTCATCTGAGCCAGAAAGATATGATATTTGTTTCTAGATCAGACAGTTTATTATCAATTCAAATCATTACCAGCTATTACAGGTCAGCTAAGACATGAAATTCTGCACAATACAGCGAACCTGGAGATATATTTCTGTGGATATCATATGAGAATGAATTATGATTAATATCTTTAAAAGTGAAACATTTTGACAGCTTCCTACTTTATTTCACCTTTAATTATGACAGTAGATATTTTTATCACTTGTTTATAAATACAATTTTATTTTTTATCAGAATATGCATTACATTTTGGAGGATTTTTTTTTACTTAGAAATAACCATATGTTTAAACCATCTAAAAATGTCTTTATTAAAAACTGTGGCCCATTTTTACATTAGGAATAGGAATAGTCTACTAATCTTCTTACTATATAATTTTAACAAACATAGATTACATAGTCAAATCTCATATGTTTCCAAGGTTTCCAGCTAATGGTCAAGAAAGTGATTCAAAACATGGCAGCACTGGATTTGAGGCACTGTATCTTTGGCCACTACAAAATATGAGATATGTATGCAGCTGGTTGTTTATATTTCTTTCCCATGTTAAATTATTCTGTGTTTTTTTGCCCATTTTTCGAGATTTTTTTTTCTTCTTTAGTCATTGGAATTACTAATGCATTCTGGGTACTGATATTGTTGTTGCAAATATATTCTGCCAGTGTAAGTCCTTTTCTTTGGATTGTAAAAAGTTTCCTTTTTTTAAAAGATTGTTTTATAGGCATAGCATTCTTGGTTGACAACATTTTTTTTCTTTGAGCATTTTGAATATACTGTTTTATTGCCCTTTTCATTCCATTATTTCTGATGATAAGTCAGCTCTTAATCTTATTGGTGTTCTTTTACACATAACAAATTTTTTTTCCTCTTGGGGTTTTCAAGATTTCAAAAGTCTTTGACTTTTCAGCAATTTTTCTGTTATATGATATGTGGGTCTTTTTTTTGTTTATTCTACTTGGAATTCATTGTGCTTCTTGGATGAGTATATGTATATATATTTCTTTTTTTTTTTTAATCACATTTGGGAACTTTTCAGTCACTACTTATGTTTTCCCCCCTCATTCCCTCTTCTCTTTTTGGTATCCCTATTGTGTGTATACAGGTACACTTAATGTGTCTCAAATTTCTCTAATCTTTTTGTTCATTGTCTTCCATTCTTTTTTCTCTCTATTCTCTGAAATGCATAATTATTAACTTTCTTCAAGTTTACTCATATGTTTTTCTGCAAATTCAGCATATCCTTGAACCCCTCTTTCAGTTCTTTTACTTTTTGTCTAAGGAATTTACATTTTAAAAAGTTATGTATATCTGTTAATATTATCTGATGTACTGTTATCATCAGATCCTACCTTACTTCTTCATTCCTGGTTTGCTTTAGTTCTTTGAACATATTTATAATGGTTACTTTTAAGTTTCTATTAAATCTGATATCTATTTGCTTCCACAGGCAGTTTCTGTGGCCTGTTTTTCTCCATATGTCTCACATTTTATTATTTCTTTGTATGTTGTTTTTTTTTTACTGGATATATTAGATGATAGCATCTCTGAATACTGCCCTCCCCACTCTTTTTCAGGTTGTTTTATTGATAATTATCCTATTTATTTAGTAACTGGCTTATTTGTTTAGTGTGTGGTTTAGTTTAGCGAATTCTTTTTCCCCTACAATAGTACACTGTTGATGTTCTTCCTCATAGGACAGGACCTTCAATTTGCAGATATCCTGAGATGATAATGTTTTTTTAACAGGACTCTCATTGATTGAATATTTCTCTGATCTCTCTTGTCAGGATGTCTACTGCAGTTGGTATCATACATAACTGTAAAGTTTCACTAATTGCTGGCTGAATGCTTTATTATTTTTGAAAATGACCTAAAGGATAAATTTCTTTGAGATCTGATCCATCTAATTCAGACCCTGCTGCAGGGATAATTATTAAAGCCAATTTTTGATAGTTTGATACTTGTTCTGACCCTAGAGGTATACTTAGCTGCCCTTAATTGTCTCAGTACCTGATTCTCTCTGGTGAACTAGCTGGACTACAGCTCAACTTGTTGATCTAATGGAGCTATCAGTTTCCACTCAATTGCTCACCACCAAAATATCCTTTTTTCTTTCTCTTTTTTTAAAAGAGAGAGAGAGAGAGAGAATGAGAGAGAAAGAGAATTAAGATTATTTAGTTTTTTGTCTGGCTTTTGTTTCTCCAACACTTACTTGCGTATGTAATGCTGGGGTTTGAACCTGGGTCCTCATGCATGCCAGGCAAGTCAACTGCTGAGCCACCACTTCTGCCCCAAATTCCATTGTTTTGAAAGGCACCCTTCCACTTGAATTCCCCCATATTCAGTTATACACACACTTAATTTCTTTGGGAGTGATTTTAGAGTCCTTTTTTATTATGCTCTAACTTTCTCTGAGGCAAAATCTGAGCTTCTGCACTAGAGCTGAGGTAATAAAAGTGGTTTCCTCTTCTGAGAGTGTCATCCCTTTTTAATGAGGAGGAAACTGGGTAGAAGTGATGGCTGTTCACCTTATGAGCTTCCCTCATCTATGTTTGAACTTTCCCTGTATAAGTGAGCTGACAAGAGAGCCACCAAGTGCCCAATGTTCTTTGCAAAACGCCCCATGCTTTCTGGGAGGGACTGTGTGGTATAGTCTTCTAAATTTTATTTACTTGGATTGTTCCCTAAACAAGACATTGCTAGGGAGGATGAAAAACACTGTCCTGGGAAAATTCTATTGCTTTTGTCTATGAGCTTGGAGGAGAGGGAAACTTATTTTCTTAAATCCTACCTTTACTGCAGTGGAGCTTTTGTCCTATTGAGACGGTGGGGGTGATGTCGAGATAAACTGCCATTGACTCTTACTGCTTTTACAAAGATGTAGGAGAATTTCTTGACTAAATATTTCTTTATTTGTTGGATGCATAAGAAGCACCTCATACTGCCATTCCAAAAGTTATATTTCTTTGAAATAAAAATTTTTCTTTCCACTACATCAGAATCAATATTTTTCCTCCCTCTTTAACAATATGTTAAAAAATAAAATCTAGAAAGCTTCTTACTATTAATATTACTTTCTCTATGGAAGTGACACAAACAGACTATGAAAATTATGTAGCTCTATTAAACAAAATTTTTGTTAGAATGTGACATTGTTGTACTTTTCCTGAAACACCATGGCATGTTTTCATATAAACAGCCATAAAAATGAACATTTTGATTTTTATTTTTTGAAATAAAAATCTTATTAAACATCAGACTACTGGAATTTTTAAAAATATTTTCTTTGATAAAATGAAGCACTTTGATGAAATAATTTATAAGATTATTCAAACTGTGATTTTCATAATATTTAGAAGAGTTAATTTGTACATGGTATATATCAATAGTTTGTTATAACAAAACAAATTTCCTACTTTGGACTTTAGAAGTGAAAAACTTCTTTTTCTAACAATTTATTGTACACCTTTCTCAAGTTGTAAGCCTGGATGTCTGATTTCCCTCCTGCTGCAATGCTGCATTTTATTGATACATCAAATCTAATATGCACATTTTGATTTTCTCTTATGAAGTCTGCTTGGTGATTCACAAAGAGTATTAAAAAATATGCTGAGAATTACCTATAAAATCCCTGGATAAAAAATTTGGCAAATAAGTATTGATACACCTTATGAAAAAGTCTATCAGTTTGAAGACATATAAAACTGAAATGTCAAAAGGCGTTTCCTTGTAAGTAGCAAAAATAGAAGCTATATTTAAGTCTTGTTTAGTCCTTGGAATCTTTTGCTTTAATGATTTTGAAGAGCAAAGAAAAGTCATTTGGTTTAGCTGCATTATCATACATTAGGAGTATTAGTAGTTATTCAAACTTGTTTGACCATATCTAGCTAATGATATACAAATGAACCTAGTTATTAGATTATATCCAGATATTGTTCATATTTCTCCCTGTTTTTACATTTATTTGTTCACTGAAATTGTTACACTACCACAGTTTTTAAAGTATAATTGATAATATTTCCACATGCTAGTATTTGTAGTCTAAAAATGGTTATCCTTCTCTAGATTCAAACACTTCCTGTCAAAACTTCTAATCCTTTGAAAATTATGCCATTCTCTTATTTCTGTAGTGCCTATGGCTGCTATGGTCGTGTTCCACATTTATAGCAGATTTTGGTACCTGAATCACAGACTTTAGATCTATACAATATTTTTTCATTAATTGTGTGGCCTTCACATCACCTGTAAAATCCCAAACAAGGATTTATCCCCTAACTCCTTGGCTTTCAGAAGTTGAAAGTTTGTTTATATGCACAGCAGCCCTTCTCCCTGCTAGTCTACATCCTAGAAGTTTTCCTAACCTGATCTCCTCAAGCTTAGAACTTTCTTTAAAACGTACCGTGCTTATTTTCTGACTAGGATTTCCTGTTCTTCTCTTTTATTCCTTTATTCTTCTCATCAAAGCTTTCAAGCCTTTTTCATCTTTCTTGTATAATTTATCAAATGCTTCCTATATTTTTTCTTTTACCAACATTTCTAAATCTCATATCAACTGTCTCAGCAACTTTTTTGTTACCCTAGATTACTCCTATCTTTCATTCTGACACATTCTTCCATTCAAAATGACCTCTGGATCAATATTATGATCCATATCTTCTTAAACACTTGGTTGAATAACTGCTGCTGAGACAAATAATGAACAAACAAAAACACCATGATCAATAAATTTGAGACTTCAAAAAATCTAGTGAATACTTTTACTGATGGTGATTATTTCCACCTCCGATTCCTCTCAATGAATACTTATGAATTTTCTGTGCTCCTTTCCTCAGTTTAAATGAGGATCACCTTGGGATGATCTTGCTCTTATTGAGAAAAACAAATAAAACACAAAATAAAAAAAGAATCCTGTGTTCAGTAGTTGCAATATTACCCCTACATATATCTAAAATATATATATCCACCCTATATTCATTATTCTTTCATTTATCAGTATTAAGGGTTTTCTCTTTTTAAATGGAGTAAACATACCTATAGATGCTCCTTAACTTCTAATTGTGTTAGATCTTGGTAAGCCCATTGTAAGTTGAAAAATGCATTTAATAAACCTAACCTACCAAACATCATAGCTTAATAGCACACTACATTGTAGTATTGGCTGTTTGCCCTCATAATTGCATAGTTGACTGGGAGCTATGACTGATTGCCCTGCTCAGCTTTGCAAAAATTTTAGGCTGCATATTGGTAGCCCAAGAAATGATCAAAATTCAAAATTTCAAGAATGGTCTTTATGAAATATATATTACCTTTGCACCATTGTGAAGTTGAAAAGAGATATGCAGAATTATCGTAAATTGGAAATCATCTCTGCCTATTTCCGAAGCTTAATTTCTTTTGTCTCCCTTGAGAGAATGTGTTCTTTCCCCTCTTTTATCATTAACCTACTTTTTTTTTTGTATAGGCAACTTTCTGTTAGAGCATATATATGCTTAAACATTATCTTGCTAAACAAACAATTAAGTAAACAACAGAGAAAAAGCCTTCCCCTTTCTGTCTCTTATAATTATATTGACTATTTTTCCTCTCCTTCCAAAGGAAATTAATCAAGGACGGTCTGTGGTTACTCTTTTATTTCTTCCATATACGTCCCTAAATCCTGCTATATAATGGGCTTTGTTTTCCCTGTAACACTGCAACTATTTTTTAAATTTTATTCAGAAATTTATTTATTGAACAATCAAACAAGCTTCTAATGAAAAAAATATACTATATATATAAATTCTGAAAATTAGATATATCCCCAAGAGCCCCCCCAATTACCCACCCTTATCCCTCCCCTCTCCTTCCCAATACATCTCTACAAATGCCTTAGATTGTATGACATTACACCTTATCCAGATTAAAACATGATAATAGACCTCCTTTCTCAATGGCCAGGGTCTAGCTCCAGGATCCACAGATGAGTGAAGTCATTCAACCCTTGGTTCTCTGGATTATGCTGATTTCACTCAGCATAATTTCTTCCATAGCCATCCATTCACCTTCAAAGGCTGCAATATCATTGTTTTATATTATAGCTACCAATAACTTTTAATTGGTACATTCAGTTGATAGTTTTCAATATTTATCTTATTGAAATATTAGATTTTTGATGGATATGAATAGGGTTTTTTTTAGATTAACTTTCTTAAATACAGTTTCACATTATTATTTGGAAAGACAGAGAAACTAAAATCAATTCACTGAACCAGCTCTCTTGAAGTTGTATCTGTGTTAGTCATCTTTTTATTGTGGTTACACAAATACTCCAAAAGAAAAACTTAGTGGGTGGGGGACAAGTTTATTCTGGGCTTATGGTTTGGGAGATTTAGTCCTTGGTCAGCTTTATCCATCTATCCCAGGTCAAGACTAGACAGAACAACATGGTCACAAAGCAGTGGTGGAGGAAGCCTGCTCACCTTGTTGTGATGCCTGGGAAACAGCAGCGGGAGGGACTGACTAGTTTAATTGCTGTTAATATTTGTTGTTTTTCCTACACAGCTTGCAAAACTTTACTTAATCACAATATGGTTTAATAACTCTTGTTCTGTTTTTTGGGATAGTTAATAACTTTTAGGCTAGCAAATGGACACACCAGGATTCTACCTAGAAACACAATCTGCAAAGCTTAAATTTTTACCATTGTCTGTACTGCTTATGGCAGATTGAAAAATAAGAAAACACGGAAATGATGACGGAAGAGTGTGTTAGTTTCCTGGACTTCCATAACAAATTCGCACACAGGTGGTGACTCTAAAGCAACAGAAACGGATTCTTTCATAGTTATGGAGACCTGAGTGCCCAAATGAAGCTGCAGTAACAATAATTTCCACTAGTGGCTCTGAGGAAGATGTTCTGGACCTCTTTCCCAGATCCAGCGACTTCCAGAAATTCTCAGCACAATTTGTGCCCTCTGTGTCACTTTCTTATCTTAAAAGAATTTTTGTCTCTGATTTCAGGGCCCATCCTAAACCCAAGATGATTTCCTCTTGAGATTCTTCATTACCTGTACAAAGACCATTTTCTTAGATACTAGAGGTCAGAACCTGGAAACAACTTTTTAGGATGCCTTATTCAACACATTACAAGGGGTATCATGATATTCTGAAAATGCTATTGAGTATATAATATGTAGAATTGACATTATAATAGTTTTAAAAAGAAGAAATATTTTTCACTGCTTTTAATCTTATGGCTTGATTTTACCAAAAATAATTTAGAAGAGAAGTCTTTGTTAAATTATTGGAAAAATTCAAATGTTCTGATTGAAGATAAAAAAGAGTTAATAAAATGCATGTGCATTAGTCACCACAATCACTAACTCCATGTTTTTACATGAATGCATGGGAAATTTTCTTGCCAATAAATTGATCTTGCTGAATGGGAAAAAGATAATGTATATAGATTTTTCTCATTTCTTTTGGTTCTTTTTCAGTTTTTTCCACTACAACTGTACTAGATAAATACAAATTTCTAAATAAATATACTTTAACTTATCATTGTCAAAATCATGCAAACTTATGGGTTATAATGTGATATTTCAATACATATATACAATATATAATCTTCAGATGAGGGTAACTGGCATATCTGTTAACTCAAGCATTTGTCATTTCTCTGTGTTGGGGCATTCAAAATATGCTTTACTAGCAATTTTGAAATGTGAAATTAATTGTTTTAAACCACAGTTTTCCTACTGTATTATATAGCCACACATTGCCAGCTCTACAAATCACTAGTCCACTTGCTGCTTCAAAGAGATCAATTCTTTTTCTAGCTTCCAAGTGTGAGAACATCTGCTATTTTTATTTCCTTTCCTGATTTATTTCACTGTATTCCTCTGTGTGCTTATGCTCACAGGCTGCCACTCACTGTCATTTTTAACACCTCTTCAGAAAGTTTACTTGGCTTCAACATTTCTCTGACTTAGTGAATACTCTAAGAGAAATATGCATATTTTAATGATTTGCCACCTATAAAGCAATTTTTTATATCTCAGGTGAGATTGAAAGAGCAATGATTTTAGGCCTAGCCACCTTTTGAGAAAATCTGATATATATAATACAAGAGTACTTGGAATATGTATGAAAAAAAATCAAATCAGCTTTTATATTTTATTCTACTGACAACATATCACAAGTCAAAAATGATTCCTGCTGAACTTAAATATACAAAATGCCTCACTTTGAAAGTTGAAATAACATTTTTGGTTCCGTAAGAATAGAATAAATTTTTTGAAGTATTGCTCTTTTGTGATATGTAAAATTCCGAACTGACAGGCTTGCTGTCTACTGTTTTTAAAGGAAAAGTAGACAAACTGTGTATATTGTGGAATTGTCAAAAACTATGTAGTTCATCAAGGACACCTGAATCTACTAAAATTATAACAGATTTGAGAAACTACTTATAATTTATGATAAAATATTTTAGATACTATAAAACTAAGATGACAAATTTAGAATTATTATTTTTCCTGAGAAAACTGTATATACCCAAGTAGTGTGGTTTTGTGAAAGAACATGTCATCTCTTCACATTGACTACTGATATGCTGATTTCTAAAAAGATACAGCAGAGGGAGAAACTGCAGGAACCATTTACTTTATAGACGGCGCTTAGTTCAGAGTATGGACTGCAAGCACTCCAACATGCAAAAAGCAATTGTTTCTTTCAATTCACCTGATCATCTCAGTATGGCCTATGTTTTAAATCATTTGTCATCTGTGAAGGTTACCACAAGAAGTTATTTTGATATGCTTGTTACTTTTATCATCCTACGTCTCAAGGTCAAATTCACCATTACCCTATCAAGTCCAAGCCTGAAATTTTTAATTTTTATAAGTATCTTCATTTACATATCTAAAACAAGTTTAAAACTTTTAAAAAAAATTTAACATAAACTTACACATTGGAGGGAATTGCGGTTACGTATTCATGCATACCAATCATCATTATCCCTAATTACTTTTGTGTTAAAATAAATCTTGAACCCTTCCAAACTAGGGGAGTAGAAGCCCTCACAGAAGGTATAAATTAATTTATTCATAATTAACTTAAACTGGCACTGGTAAAGCAATCTCTGAGTAGAAGATACCATATATGTAGTGGTTTTTCAGATGAAAATATTGAAGTTCTTATTTTTTTTAATTTAATTTAGTTTCATACTTAATTGACAAATATCTTCTCATTGTGTATGAATGATTCACTATATCAAGCTAACTAAGATATTCATCATTTTATATACATCATTTATTTGTGGTGAGAACATTTAATATCTACTTTTTTTTCAGAAATCTTGAAACATACAGTATATTATTATTAGCTCTATTCACCATGCTATGCAATGGATATTTTTTTTTATCCTATCTAAATGAGATTTTTGTACTCTTGATCAACACCTTTCTTGGATCCATTAAGTCCCACCCCCAGGTGGGACTTAACGTAACTATGATTATACTGGATTTCTATGACTTCCACTTTTTAAAATTTCCATGTACAAGTGAGATCATGTACTTTTCTTTCTGTCTCAACCATTTCATATAGAATAGTATTTTCAACAATATTTTTTGCAAATGGCAGAATTTTCCTCTTTTTAAAGA